>QBDW01006913.1:0-279685 GCA_003261595.1 Maconellicoccus hirsutus
GGAAAGAGGGCTGAATATTTTGAACACTAAGTACACCGAGACAGCCACCACATGCCACGCGACATCCACCACCATACACCTCTCACCTTTCCATTCGTTACCGGAGAATACCGACGCGAAAACGAGGTCATCGTAACGTGCGGATTTTCCGGCGCGACGAGGAACGCGTCCGAGGTCACTATCGCGCAGAATTACCGAGAAAAACACCTTTGTACACGCGCTCAAGGCCGCATCGGGGTCTAACTCGCACAAAGGACGATGCGAATTTCCAATTAAACGCTCAACTCACCCTTAATTCGAGCCCATTGCACGCCTACGACCTTCGTCTCGAAACGATCTCGCATCAAACGTACCGCAATATCCTTATTCGATTACGTCTGCGATGCCATTACACGCACGATACGGCTTTTATTACACGATCGTAAATTTTTAATCGTCGTCATTAACACGTGTATAGTACTAACGCGCTTTTAAATTAAATCGCAAACTACAAATGCTGCAACAGCTTATGATGAAAAGAAAACTTCAACATAATCGTACGCGTTTCCACATTTGCGTCTGAATCGACCGCGGAAGGAAGACTCAAGAGGTAAAAAATCAAGGAAACGGTTTCATCAAACAGGTAACACGTTCCGCACCGGAATAAATCAAAAAAACTAAAAATTTCGCCTCTAAAATACCTAAAACGTGAAATATCTTTATGACGAATAGATTAAAACACCAAGGTTGTCCTCGAAATAGACAGGTAATACTTTAAGCGTATAAAAACCTCGTGGTACTTTAAAATATACAAATAAAACCACTAACAACCCTACCGATCTAGCAAATACATGTTACACGATTACAAAATGTCACCATAAATAAAAAAAGCTCGTAAATGCCTTCTATATACCGAAACAATCACCAAACTAGTCCGACTGCTAAGTACAAATCCAACCGAGAATTAATCGAAGACCTTGAAAACGCCACTAACACGTATCCCCACCACTTACACGTCGATTAACACGTCACTCGTACTTTAACCTTCTGCATGAACGGACGTATACGCTTGATTGTGTTAAAATACGCGTAAAAGATGTGAGCAAGATGAAGGGGGGGCTTCCGAATACTCGCAATGCCTTCATCATTGTCGCAGGTTTCTTGTCGGGAATTCGTTCTTATGTGAAAAATTCCATCAAAACTCCTACATCTGCTTGAGACATCCACCTCGACCAAAGTATCTCAACTATTAACTAATTCGTCTGTTTTCAACTTATTCCAACGATTAGTTGCGACGTTGAGGCGACATATTCCAATGGAAAAGTACTCCTCGTCATGTCGCCATTTTTTATTACGCTATTATTTTCAATTTCGAAATTTCGGTTGACCAACATAGTGTTTTTCTGCGAGACGCACGTATCTGTCGACATTTTTCATCTATTTTTCGCCTCGTCTCGCCTACAACTCCGCTGGCTCGACGTGAAAGCAACGCAAGAAACGTTGACTTCGCCAACACGTGTTCGAGCATATGAAATTTACCAGAATACACCATCTTGTACCACATCTGCGTTCTCTTCGTAGGAATTCAATACTTCCACAAGTGTTATTCAAGGGTCGTGCCACAAAGAATATTCTATTTTGAGATCGCACAATAATCGAAAATACCTATGAAATAATTTTCCAAGATCATCCAACGATCGAAATACTTTCTCGTTTCAAGACATGATGGCTATTTTTCTCATTTTTTCATCTCACTTGTAAATTTTTTCAAAAAAATCTTCAAATGAAGATTGCTGAGGGTAAAACGGGGGACATTTTTCGTATTGACAATTTTTTCATACCTTCAAATTTAGCTACAAGTTCCTAAATTGTATTAAGCAACGAGCTTTTTTGTGGGTTTTTGAAGCACCATTGGAGGACAGCTTTCAATACCAAAGTTCTTGAAACCCGAATAAGGAATAATTGTTCCATTGTTTTCCTCTTAACCGTTCGACCACAGCTCGTGGGTTCTCTCTTATGTTCTACATCTGCGACGCCGCACATCGCATACATCCGACGTCGTGAATTTCGCTAATTGCTGACGTACCTCTTGCTCCACCCTGCCTATTCGATATACGTAACGGCGTTCATGATTGTACAACTCGCATTACGTATACACGTGCGCACGACCCCCTCTCTCCATCAACGCTAACAAATGGTTTGCGTGCACGACCGCGAAATTACCATCGTCCATCGTCCACCAACTACGCACATCCGCACACAGCCAAAGTTCAAACTCTTCCATCCAACTTTCCTATGCCTCCGCGTCGACCTTCTTATCGCGAGACGTCGCGACGACCGTAAAAATCGAAAGTCTCGATCGTCGAGCAGTCATTATCGGGCCACCGATTAGATACACCATACCGACGGCGGCTCCGATCCATTGTTCGTGTACGCGGCCGACGACGCACAATGGAGGCTCGCGTACTATATCCGAAGGTCACCGGCGCCTTCCTGCGCCCACCCAGCCACCAATATGCCGAATTAATTCCATCGCAATATCACTTCGCAGGTACCTAAGGTATCCGAAAATATCGCCATCGAGAAACAATACGCGGATAGTGAAACAAAACGAACTTCGTGGCAAGTACTCTCTTCGTATGTTTCTTAACATAGCGTAGCGTTTATTTCTTCTCCAAAAAAAAAACTACAATTAACGTTAATTACGAGTAATTAACTCGTATCTACATAATATACGACACGCATATGGTAAATAACTAAATATCGAGAAAAAGAACACGTACATACGAGAATGTATAATAAAAAAAAAATACGAATGCGTCAAAGACGAAATTTTCCTCGCACCGAGAAACTCGTTTATTCGACTCGTTTGCGTTTCTTTGTAAAAAAAACTCGCAACCTAAATTTTTCTCATCATATATGCATCGACTAAAAAAAAAAAAAGGTCGCCGTTATGATTCGAGCACCTTGTAGTTGTTACGTCATCGTTGTTTAGTGTCGCCAACCACGCAACATCACAAAGCTTCACTCCATTGTCTTGAGAATACACCAAAATTAAAGTAAAGACAATAAAAAATGAAACAATAACGTACGGAACGTCAGATTTATCTGTTTTCATCTCTCCATCTTACATTTCCAGAAGAAATCATGAAAATTACTCCAAAAGCTGCAGGAGTCCAGATTTTTATGATATTTCGGTGGTTGGTGGGTGTGGATACGGCATTTTTCAATGTATTTTTGACCCCCAGATGCCCTATATATTTTTTCAAAATTCCATCTCCTCGTAGTCGTAGTTCAAAATCGCATTAACTATAAAAAACCGAGAAAATTTCTCCCCCATGAGAACTGTAGAAGAAGATTTCCGCTTCATTAAGCCCATTACGCCGATTTTTTCAACAATACACAAATAAGCAAAACCTCAAAAACGACTAACGATCGTACAATACACCTTCAATTTCGTTATGATCATTTATCAAAATTTAAAGAAAGAAAAAAATCCTCGAAAAGGCCAAACAATTGACCAAAGAAAAAGGAAATCGCAGGAATTCCATCAATGCGTAAAAGCTTGAGAAACATAATTTGGAAAAAATACTAATTTGCACACAAAAACGAAACAACGTTATCGATCCTCAACGGAATTCGTTTCAAAGCTGTTTTCACTTTACGAGAAAAAGGTCCAAGAAAGAACATCACCGCAGCATGACACACATGAACTAAGATCTTCACCTTGGCAAAGTCATTCCCAAAAAAAACCTCATTTACCTACATTTAACACTTTAAACCATCAAATAAAATATTTCGCTTGTTTCCGCTAATTTTCCAACGAAACGCGAACTCCTCGTTAATTAGTCTTGAAAAATAAAAATCCTTCAATTAAACCTCCACTTCTTCCCTATTGGTTTTCTTCCTCTTACTTAATATCACCACCTCGACCCGCACTACCCACTACCAACTCTACGACGTATACCAATGCATCCGAATCCCCCTCCCCTCACCCCTTCCCCACATTTTAAACGCGAAATAAAACAAGAAACGCCTCCCCAGTCCCATAGCGCATCGTACCAAACACTTCTTCGCCAAGTCACTTGCAATAGGAAAACGAGCCGGGGGAGGGGAATGCACGCGAAAAATACCGTTTCACGAAACACCGCCGCTTCGACGAAGAAGAATACTAGACATAAAGCGAAACCCACTTTGCGAAGAGGAAAAAAAAATATAAATAATAAATATACACAAAAGAAGGCGACCTCTTGCAAGGTTATCCACCCTACTACCACGACCCGTGTACTTGTGCGTTTTTTCGTATACGTAAAATAATATTCGCCAAATTATCATCTGCGCCGCGTTTCAGCACCAGCCATCGCGACGACGTTAAACCATTCCAACTTCCCAACTTCCCACTTCCCAGTTCACAGCACGAAACTTACGCCAAGGCGCCTGCACGATGAATCGCGTAATAATACAATTTTTTACGTTGCAATTTTCTTCGTCGTCTTTTTTGTTCGCGCTATTCCCTCGAACCTCCTATTTTCGTCGGTCGTTGCCAGGCGTATTCATTAAACAGCCAATTCTTACTCGTGTTCGCAGCGTCTTTCCCGAGTATTTTTCCTTATCTCCAAAACACCAAAAACTTCCACGCAATTATGGAAAACAGGTCAAAAATGGCTCGGCAATTTCGCAAAAACTACGCGAAATCGTAACCACTCCCCGACGCTTATCCATTCCCTCAGATGTATTCCACAAATACGCTCACCTTCTGCTTTATCGCAGCTGCACAAGGTACCCATCTCGGCAACCTTGCGCTAAACGGCGATTTCTAGCGAGATATTTCGCACCACGACTACATCTCGTGGAATCGTGGATCATCTCGATTCACATAAACGCACGTCTACGCCATCGCTATGCGGCCTCTGCCGCCGCCGCCGCCGTTATTACCGCGTGTAATAAAACACCTGTCTTCGCCATTTTCTTCTTTACCTATAATCGTATTATACGCGTTGTGTGAGTGCGCGCATACTGGATACCTATACATAGAAATAAGCCGCAGCTGGAGATCGGTTTCCATATCCAGCCTCCTTCGTCTTTCTTTCTCGTTCCGCCGTCCGTGCGTTTTATAAATATACGACGTATCTTTTCTTTTTTCTTCTGCATAGAGTTTGAATCTATCTTGCGTATAATGTGATCTATATATGAGTATCATGTAGACCTTGACATTGTTAATCGCAGCTTTTTCGTCTTTTCGAGTATACTTGGCCGCGATCGAGTACGCATCCCCTTTTGTTTTGTATTATTTACAAAGAACGACGACGAATTTCTATTGGAAACCGAACCTAAATCGTTTAGATAGGCTCAGGTTTCAGTTAAAAACGAAAAAAAAAAAAAGGAGAACAGTAAATCACGAAAATAAAGGAACGATAGCGAAATTAAATTTGAAGAGCTCTAAATCATACGAAACAATAACGTTTTCATTATTGAGTAACGTTACAATGAAGTCATCACACTGAATAAAGTTACAATAACGAGTTTCATGCTGAATGACGTCATAATAACATCATCACGTTGAATAACGTTACAATAATGTCATCACGTTGAATGACGTAATAATAACGTTATCATGTTGAATAACGTTACAATAACTTTATCATGTTAAATAACGTTATATTAACTTTATCATGTTAAATAACGTTACAGTAACGTTATCATGTTGAATAACGTTACAGTAACGTTATCATGTTGAATAACGTTACAATAACGTTATCGTGTATAACGCTACAATAACGACATTATGTTGAATAATGTTAAAATAACGTTTTTTTTCTTCATAGTCAACGCTAAAATAACGTTATAATACTCTGACTACGATAGAAACGCAATTTTGGGAAGTAAAATTAAAGTACTTTCAAACACAATAATAACTTATTAATAACGTTATTTCAAGATTGTACATCGAATGATGTTATTAAACTTTATTTGCGTTCACAAAGAAGCACTTCTGTGACACGGCTTCACTCCTCGAACCTTCACCCTTTTAACATCATTTTTCATCTACAACCCTTCGAAACCACTACCAATAACGTTATTTTTACCACGACAACATCATATATGTCGCTTCGGTTACAAAAACCCTACACGACCACGACCCTTTCAGTACCTCGAATCCAGACGATTTCCTTCTTACCGACATCTGTGCCGTTATTCGAGTCGAAGAATGTCGAAGGGACGATCTTAGGAAGCACGGGAGAAGCGTTTGGGTCGTCGTCTCGTATTAGAAGGGAAGGTCGATTTGATTTTGCCAAAAAGGGTGTCGACCCGTTGCTTCGTACATTTCAACACCTTGCGAAAACCGTCTCGCGCCTCCTCCTATGAACGGTACGTGCATCTTCGGGCGACGACAGCGTTTACGCGACCAATGCACCTCGGCGCTTTCGGGCCCAGATTACCACGCCTTTTCTGCATCTCGCATCTCGTGCCCGGAGCGGACCGCATTACGGTAACTCCTATACGCGGTGTAACGCTCGCAAACCCATACTGGCTTACGCGCTCTCCGACGCATATAACCTCAAAACGACGAAAAAAAAAGCGGTAACACTGGTACACACGACGGCGGTAACACGTCGTAATATTACACGTACACATTCTCTCGACACCGTGTACACATCACGCACACACAACGCCAGGCATCGCTATTACACACGTCGTCGTTACACAACCCACAACGCCGAGCTTCCCAAATACATTCACTAAACTCTGCCAACTACGAGGATGTGTTTTCAAATAAAAACGCGTTCGTAGACTCGCCATAACTCATCTACCCCCGATCCACGAAACCATCCCTTGAGCTGCTACCGGTTTCCTCGACAGGACCAGGCGGTCTAGGATGAAATTCCCACCGTTTACCTGCGTCCTCCTTCGTTGCACCACACAATACCATTCTTTGCGACTCTAGGTCGCGCGAATTCGTCGCCTTATCGCCTGCTTACGTCGCCCGAACAATGCGCTAAGAATTACCAGAGGGATTCAATTGAACGTAATTAATCGACTGGCCCGCAGCATCCCGCCACGCGGATCGTTCGAGACGAATTTCTCCTCGCGACGGGGTCGCCTCGTATTCTTCCGTCTATTCGCTTCCTTCCTTTCATCTTGCTTCTCGCAGTTCACGTCAATATGCTGCGCCGTGCCACTGGTCGTCCGTGAATTGTGAATACGTCCGATGTCCGCATGTCGCCTCCCCCTGCTCTCATGCCGTATCACGCGAACGTTCTTCCTGCCTCTTACTACGCTCGTCGTGGTCTCGAAATAGCCCAATATCTATGGCCCTCGTTTCCTCCGCAGCGTGTTTTCTTCTCCGCGCACATGTACCAAAGATTGATTCTCACTTGGAAGCTGATCGTTCGAACGCGCTGATACCAATTATCATCTTCGAAAAATTCGCGATTCGCTTCACTTAGCATCTACCGCGTACTTCAACGATCCGGCGCGAAGAAGCGGCGGGCTTCGGCGAAATTCCACTCGTCAATTGACTCGTGATGGGATCTTGTTTTCTATTTTCGTTCGCTGTTCGTTTATTATCGAAATTTTGATGACGTTTCTAAGAAATCTTACTAAAAATTTCCACTCCTCTTAGGACCAGACATCTAGACCGAAGACGAACGGTAAAATATGGATTACGGATCTGATATACCGCAGATAAGGGTGAAAATGATTTCAGCTTTCTCGTCGTACTTTCCTTTTTCATCAGTTCGAAAATAATAAAAAAAATCATCCCCCTCCTCTACACATATTTCATCAACGAAAATCACTCATTCCACAACCTCCTACCGGCATCGTATGGTCGTCACGTTTCATCCACCCCCTCTACCCCTCCCCCGCCTCCTACACCGAACTATTTTCGACCCTTTTTCAAATCCTTACCCACGCGCATCCTTCGTCACAAGATTCCGGCGAGCGAATCAATCGAAATCGTATGTAATTTAAAAATACCTCGAATACCTTCGCCTCTCTTCGTGCACGCATGACGTCACAAGCCACTTCGACGTTACGGGAAAAAATACGCTTTTTGCACGCACACGACACGTGGCACGAAACGGGGAAAATGCACTCGATTTCCAAAAACAAAACGAACGTTAACGTCGTCCGATACATTCCTCGGTACCTGTATCTTTTGTGACGTCATCGAAAAAATAGCGACTCCTTCGTGACTCATGCGAATACTCTTCTGTGTACGCGGAAAAGGTGAATAAAACGTCATCTATTTGTAACGTAATTTTCATCGTCGATTCGAACGTCTACAGGCGTCAAATTTTTAAAACATATGCTTTCCTTTCAATTTATCATTTTTAGTCACGAAGTCGAATAACAATAAACGGTATCTTTTTTTAAATAAAGATATTCAATAAACGGGAAGGAGACGAGGAGCGAAAAATGGACAGTTTTTTCAATATTTTCCTACCAAAAGAAACCTTTAATCTCGGGTGAAATTGGAACTTCATCAAATCTGAGGGAAGGCGGGGGATTATCAATTGATACGAAAATTGTTTGAGGGAAAGAAGAGGGGAAGCAAGTTACAGCGTACTCATCGAAAACGCCATTAAAAAAATTACTCGGGAGACTTCCTCGGAATCCCCTTCCTTTTCAGAGTCGCCCCTGGATATACACGCGACTGAAATTTCGAGACGATGGAAACGCAAACTTGATCACGAGTGGAATTTCACCATTTCTTGGAGGCTCACTCGCTCACTCATCTGCACATGCTTTCGCATTACACGTAACGCCTGAAAGCCCTCCTCCGCCCTCGTTTACCCTCACAACCTGCGATTCGGTCCGTGCAACGTTCTAGCATACGTTACGTTATCACGCTTACAAAATTCATACAACGAGTAACCTTGATGGTACTTTAAAAACGGTTACAACGTCGTCGCGCATGTTACACACACATGCACACAACACGCACAGTTATTACGACGTCTTTACCTTCGTATATACCGATTTCTTTCGGTCGGTGATTTCTGGCGGTGGCGAGCGCACGGAAACCCCAGAGGAACCCTCGGTTATTAGACGACCGCGCGACAACGTAGCGGTGCGGATCATCGCGCTCGGGCGTCTGATTCCTACCTTCGGCACCGCCAAACGTCAGCGCGCGATTTGCGTCGAATACGCGTATAATTTCTTGTTACGTTGCCAACGCTCGAAGCAATTACTTTGGCAAACGCCATCGCCTTTTCAACGGGTATAAGGGCTTCGTTATACGTGGCCAAACATCGAGGCGAATTTTCGCTGCGCAATTGTTCGACAGTACATGTAACACAAATGGATACACGACAATACACACACACCGTGACACGTATCACTTAGCAAATCTCGTTTCGAAATTGTATTTTTTTTCGCAAATGTATTTGGAGCAGGTATCGCGCGTGTTGTAGATGCGTCCAAAATTCAAATGTCGATTGCGTGGCACTACTGCCCCCCGCCTTCTTACATCACCTCCACAGTCGTTATTATTAAAACGCCGATCGAAGGAACTATGATGAAGGATGATACATAGGTGGGCTTTTTCATTCCTGAAATGAGCAAAATGAGAAGAAAATACGTTGAAATTGCCCTCGTGGGTCATTTCGTTTAGAAAATTACTCGAAATCGATCTCTTAAAAGGCCCACTTTCCGCTTCAACATGCATTTAAGCTAACGTTTAACCGAATAATTTGAAATTTCGGTCATAGCGGAGAGGAGCGTCTGCTTGAATAGCGTAAATTTTTTCAGAGTTCCCCCCACCCCTTCAAAACGCGTTTCAAAATTTCCAACCGAGATTCCAACCCCCTCAAAAAAATGAAATTACAAAAAAATTATTATGTCATGGATCAACGTGATAATACGCATTTACAAGCAAAAAATCAGAATTTGAGCTTGGGCGCTCACTAAAACCTAAAAACTACTGTTAGGCGCCATTTTTAAAGCTAAATCGAAGGATAAATTCAGTTTTTTTTGTTAAAACCTTTTTTAACGTGTTTAAAAAGTTAATAAGAAGAAAAAACTTTAAATGCAATGTGCCAAAAAATCGATAGTTCTCGCGTAAAAAATTACAGTAACATCGCGAACGTACACCCGTCAAGTTGGTACCGCCCACCGCGTATTAGTGGAAAACGCGCGGTTACGCGCCACAACCGCGTTAGCACGAAAAAACGAGCGTTGCTGCAAGCGGTAGGAACGCGTAAGCGTGCGTCTCCCGCCAGTACGCGGTGGCCGGTATCAACTTGACGGGCTTACGTTCGCGATTTTTCAATATTTTTTTACGCGAAAACTATCGATTTTTTCGGTACATGACATACGAAGTTTTTTCTTCCGATTACCCTCTGAAATACTTTAAAAAATATGCCAGAAAAAAAAGAAGTTATCGTTCGAATTAGCTCTTAAAAACGGCGCCTCCTCGGATCTTTCAATTTCCCTACCATCCCAACGGCCTCCAATACTCGGCGAATTCCGTCCCATTGCAACATTTCGAAGCACCTCCCATCCAGGAAGAATCCTACAATTTTATCCGATAACCACGCCGTAATTACTCGTATTTCAACGTGCATCGCGACGCACACGCGTCGATAATTATTTTCTAATTAGTCGAAAAACGAAACGTAGCGAATACACGTACCACACGTTAATTACACGCACGCCGACGTCTTCGAGACACACACGACACGTATAATTAATCATTACCGAGAAAAGAAAATTTTTCGCAACGTCGAGTCATCCGCGTTAAAAGTATCTCGAAGAAAGGTGTTTCGCCGTCATTGCGCGAACGAGAAAAGGCGTCGGGAACCACTCGACGAAAACCAGTTGCGAATCGAGAACCTGCGTAAGTGAAACAAACGTTTTCCACGCTCCTCTTTCTCCTCCGCATCGTCACAAATCACCATTACCATTCGACCAATTCCGTAGGCCGACATCGGTCGTTCAAAAGATACAAGGAAAATCTCTACGAACGTGGAAATAACCCAAGATCTGCGTCTAGATACCGACATCCATCACGTAGACCGGCACATAGAAGCCGCACCCTTCATGTTGAAAAGCGCATTCGATACGGGCTCGCTCATCTGCCACGCACCGAAGACGCGCTCCCGAGGCGATGCCGGTTGCACAACACGTTAAAAATCCACGAACAAGGCGGTGATCCAACACACACACACACAATGAACTAAAATCAAGTGCATCGAGATTCCTATTCTCAACTCCTTTCACGGCGCCCGACTCTATTTTAAACCTCGTCTCGTAAAGTCCGATTTCCGTTACGTTATCGCGGCGCGAGATGGATATGCGCGCGCATCACGATCCTCAGGACATCATCTCAGAAATCCGCGGTACCAATTTTGCATCCTCGAAATCCTTCCCTAAAAACCTCGACCAACGCTCCTTCCAACACTTCTCGCCACCCCGCACCGAACACGCAACCGGTTCGTAATTCTTTACCTGCGGCCGCTAATTCCTCTACAAGTCTTGAAAACCGCCGCGAAGTGGTTGGTATTCCGACTCACAAGACTTTCCCGTACTCGTACACACAAATAACCACGTACCACTCGAGACGCCCCTCGAAAAACTACAAATATCCTTCGCAGGCCTCGTCGTGTCATCGCGCCTTCTACTTCTTCCGACATCTCGAGCATGATAACGGCCGCCGCTGGACCAACGACCAAACCGCATCAACCTATAACTACCTTCTCGCCACGAAGCCAGAGGAAATACCTGCGTAACTTCCCCTCCCCTCTTGTCGCACCATCGGATATCTTGATCGTTGAACCATTACGAATTACGTTTACGCGTAGCACCGGCCGAATCGAGAGTATATTTGATATGTTGGCGCTGGTACAGGGTGTCTCGAAAAAAATATGCAACAAGCATCGTCATCGAAAATGCTCAAACAAAAACCAATAACAATTGAAAATGTAAAAAAATAATGCAAAAAATGAAATAAGACAATTAAATTACATCAAAAAAAAATTGAAAAAATTGCAAATAATAAAATGAAAAAATCAAATTCACTTTTAAAAAAATTGAAAAAGTCAAAAAATAATATAAAAACAATTCACTTTGAAAAAATCGCAATACATAAAATGTAAACAATCAAATTTACTCTAAAAAAAATACAAAATCGCCGCAAGATAAAAAACTCAAAACCTCACCAAACCTCACTACCATATCCTCACACCACCAACACTTCCAAAACACCAAAAATCCGAACAAAACACCCTAACCTCTTTCCTCACCCATCAAAACACCTTACCCAACAACACAAAGAAACACATGCGCAGCGACGCCACACAAGGGACGTAGCTAATAAAAAAAAAAAAAACACGAAAACACAAAAATGACGCAGTCACCGAGCGAACATTGACCCTTCGTGATGAAAACAGCTGTTCGACGATGATTATGTGGATGACGACGACGCAAGGGGACGCGTGTGTACCACCGATGCACACGCACAACTCTCGGACGCGAAGTCTAGGCTTGCATATGCTACAGATCGTTCTTTAGGCGTCATCTCACCCCTTATAGACCGAGAAACTTCCAAACAGAAGAAAATCATGACCAAAAATTACGTAAAACTTTCCTACGATTGCATCAAATTACATATCGACGGAGAGACACGTGCAATCCAAGTGGAAAAAATTCATTATTGCGTAATTTATTTTTCATCGGAAGACTTTGAATTTCACTCGAAAGCGAACTGCGCCCTTTATCAATGCCTCGAACCAGCCACAGCCTAAGTTTTTCTTCGCCGATAAGATAATGTAGCTCGGTTTATCAACAGCCGGCCCTTATTCACGTGATAACAAGCACGAAATTTATTTCCATCCGTCACGTCGACCAATTATTCTTGGAAATGAGCGAAGAAGAAGAAAAAAAAACGTATATCGTACGTGTTCGTCAAGTTCCCAATAATGATTTTCAAAATTACTTACGAGAGGGAGGGGGTGGCAGAGGACTATACTCAATCGAAATGTATTCTCAATAGTAACGAAATCAGGAAAATCACGAAAAAAGATAAACATCGATGCACGAGGACGAACAAAGGTTCAAAGTTATTTTTAGTGTGGAAAAATATAATGAATTGTAAGAAAACACGAAGGGGGAGGGGGGGGTAGTTACATTCATTGAAAGGCTTTTTCTTTTACTTTCCATTCAATCGTGAAAAATAGCTGCTATATCACGAGGTGATTTTTTCTCAACTACATACATTAGAGCGTTCTTATTTTTTCCGCCTCTCCCACCCTTTCCCCTTTATTTTCAAATTTCATTACCATCCACGAAAGTCCTCTATCAGTTTAGAAAAAGGCATGAAAATAAAGACTGCTTTTCTCATCAACCCACAACAACGCGACAATTTCATACGATCATTAATATACACACAAACACACACCTCCTCCTCCTCCACCAATTCCAAATGTCACTAAAACGAAAAAAAGAAAAAAAAATAGAAAAACAAAGGCAATTTTTTGATAAACTTTCAGAATAACTGGAAAATGCACAACCTCTTGTATTACCCCTTCCCCCACATCGTCTTTCACCTCTTCAAATGCTACGAAACCGTTTGACTTGCGAATTAACCGATGCATTGCAATTGTACGAATGGTTTTGTTGTCCTCCCTAACAAAAATCTAGTTTTTTTTTATTTTAAAACTAGGCACGCTTTTTTCGTTGAAAAATTTCCACTATTGATAACCCTCCCTGCGTAATTTTTCAAGACGTGACATATTTTCTAATTTTTTGCCATTTTCCAATTCATTTTCTAAAAGTTGATCTCATTATTGCATAAAATACTTTCTGATAAGGCGTATTTTGAAGGCATCACCCCAAAAATGAGGTTTTTTCAGATAACTTGAAAATTTGAAAAGATACGATAAAATTCCGAATACAAAAAATACTCCTTTTACGTTTTCCTGCAACTTTCATACAGGCATTTTTCACCTCGAACCGCGCCTCGATCCGTGAAAAGTCCTTCAATAAAAGATAACTCCTCAAATTACGTAAAAATAACGGAATTAAATCCTGACTCACTTCTCGTCTATTTCCACAGAATTTTGCCCCCTCCACATAACCACTCAATAATCATGGTATCACAGTTCACAACAAGTATCAAATAAAATTATCACTAACGTCGAAAACAATTTGATCAGTGTTACCACGCACGTATTTTTAGATCGCATATCCACCTCGTTTATCGTTCGGGCACATATGCAGACGAATACCAGGATCATAATCAAATCTCCTTACGTAACCGAAGACCCCTCGAGAGAGTCATAAAGCCGTATATATGCTTGGTACTTACATTAATGATGAATTCGTTGCCACAGAAAATACATCGCTGCTGAATTTCGAAATTGTATTTGCCGCCGTGATGCTGGTTTTTCGAATACTTCTCTGCTCGAAAGACACGTGTCATAAAGTAGTGAAAAAAATCACACGACACAAAACGTACATGAAATCAGAGAGAAAAAAAAACAACGCAATTATAAATCACTCGTCGAACAAGATCGCTAGGTACATTATAAATTCGTAATTAACAACAACGACGACGTATTATATTCGCAAAATGACCATATTCTCAAGTACCCCTCGTACCCCCTTCGGCCGTAACCTTTGCGAAGTATGGAAGCTCAAATTCGACACTTGGTATTTTTTAATACACACCTTGAAAAAAATTCCCCGGTGAAGCTTCGATATAGGAACCACAACAACTTCGAACACTTCAAGCGATAAAATTTCACTCGTTAGGAGCGCAACAACGAAGCAGGAAACGATTCTCGAAACACTCCACTATCACACCACACAACACAATTCGACAAATTGGTCGCAAAAACTATGCACAAACGACGGACGATGGGGGCCTAATATGAAAAACCTTCGAATAACAATTTTCGAAAAAAATCACCAATCGACACACCAAACACACGATACAAACGAGCACAAACACAAGACTATTTACAGGGCCACCATCGACACCGACTATTTACCACACGTATCGTAACCAGCAGCGTAAACATATCCGACGAGAAATTTACCATTACCACTCTCGCCACCACTCCACCTCCATATCTGCTACGCCACTACCTTTTTTTTTACCATTTTAATTATCGTAAAAAAAAACCTACGCTATGAATACGTATATACGAGCTTGCATATTACATTCGACCATTATCGTACGAGAGCAGTGTTGCCACCGAGGAGAAACGCGAAATGTTGAGAGTATTTTGAGTGATACTTGAAACAACGTAGTTATGCGATTTTCCTCGAAGAAAACCTCATGAATCAGATGGTGCTTGAAATGACGTAGAAATACATTTTTACAGAATTTTTCGAAGCTTTTTCGAAGGCAAATCTAATTTCAATTTGTAATATTGGCGTTACCTTTGGTCGAGGGGGAAATTTATTCGAATAAAAGTTGCTCGTCGAATGGTTACCTTCGAGACTAGTTATTACGAAAATTCAATTTAGAGTGATCCTTTGTCCTTAAATCAAAAAAGTGTCATGGAGCAACGCCCTGACCAATACATACTTTTTTTTTTGAATTTTGAATACACTGAGTGAAAGTATCGGAAAATGTGAAAAATTTCATTATTTTTGTGTAATGTTGGCGGTGATCCACTAGAGGGGAAAGGGGAAATTTTCCCTGAAAAACGGGTATATCTCAATTAGTGGGAAAAGAAATTATTGCATATGCAAATGAAGAGTGTTTATTTTAATGCGTAGCTGCCTAAAATTTCATCAAACTATAAAAAAGTTTATATTGAAGAGAATTTCATAACTTTCGTAGCTTTATGATAAAATTTGAAAAAATACAAAAAAATTATCTATACAAAAAATGTTCCTTTTCAAATTTTCAGCAACTTTTATTCCAACAATTTTTTCCTCAAATTGCCCCAAGTCTCACAAAAACGCCCCAACACGAGTATTTCATATTCAACGCATGCCATGAAATTTAGTATTCCATAAATGTGGTTTTTTCAACGGAGGAGGGGAAGGGAGAATAAAAAATTACATAAAATTCCTAAAATAGGCCAATAGAAATAAACTAAACTCCACGAATTCCATTTCCCATCACACAGAAAAATACTTCGAACAAGGTTTATTCCAAGGAAGTTGCCCTATAATTTCAGTCACCGTAGAAACTCCATTTAAATCAACAAATTTCATTAAAATTCGAAAAACTCATTTTCATGAAAACTTTCAATAAGATTTTCGCGTTTTAATCGAAATTTCCAAGCTGCGCTAGCAGCATTGTGATCAATCATGGGAGAGGAGGGGTCCTCGTTACTAGTTATTCAGTCTTACTAGGCGGATCTGTTGTTTTCAATAATTTATAATTAATTATAAAAATAATAGAAATACGAGCTCGTTTTCGATTCCTTTAAAGTGTCTTTTTTTCTATTTCGATGAAAACGTTAATCATGGAAAAAATTTCAAAATTATTCAAACACGTAATTTTTCGAATCTCCGTTTTTTTTTCATCGATTAATCAATACAACAAAATAAATCAATTATTCTTCGATTGATTATTGCAATGGAAAATTTTCCACTGCAAAAAATGGCAAAATGGAAGATTTGGCAACCGCGTAACAAATCCTGAGAATTGTTTCGAAATTCTTTTTTTTTCAAATTAAAAAAGGAAAATATTTTTAAATAAAAAGCAATAAATTTAAGAACTTTTTACCTGCATTTTATAATTTATAATAAATTATTTATCGAAAATGACTCAAATAATGAATTAAGTATCAAAATCCCCTTCTCGCCTGCTTCCTCCAAAACACACATAAAATGTCAACTTCGCTTGAAATTTTCAAACAAAAGAAAAAGCTTCAAAATTTCACCAATCAAAACCAAGAAAAAGATATTTCTACATTCCTTCCTCTTTGAAACCTTTACTCGTCCAAAATCTCGTTTCGAAGGGTAAAATCTCAACGCTAGTCCAGAATGCTGTGTCGAAAAAGAGACCAACTACATAAAAAGGTCTCCGAGGAATACGATGAAATGCGAAAAATCGCGCTGACATAAAACTCTTTCGTTTAGTTTACACATTTATTGAGAACGGCGTGCTCGCGCTGCGAAAAAAAGGCCAAAACTGTTGAAAACAAAGTGCAGGAAAATCGCACACTCGACCTTTTTTCATTTTTAAAGCAAATAAAAAAACCCTAAAAGAGAAATTATTTTTTAAGGGATCGTGAGAAAGAGAATCGATGAAAAGGCAGAATGTACAATGGAAAAATATTTTCTAAAAATTGAAAAACTGAAGGAAATCAAAATGAGGGAAAACCTCGAAAAATTCACAAATCGAGTCGAAAAATTATCAAACCATTGAAATAACCTGTAACAATTATAGGAAAATTTTCGAATTTTTTTCATCGAAAATGCATTTACAAACGTAAAATGCACGTTTCTCTTCCATATCAGCTATTTCGATTCTACACACCAAGAGACCATTAATAAAAACGACCTTTGGATTGTGCTATTAACGAAAAATGCCACATTTAGAAAGCATATCAATTACAAAGTCCATCGCCTACGTATACGAATGAAATTAGAGGCTTTGTAATTTGAAAATTACCAAAATCGTATTCGTGTCAACGAACTAACGATCTTCGGGTAGGTTAATAGTTTCCAAAAGTCTTAAATCGATTAACCAGTAATGGAAAAAATGCATCATTGTACCGAAGGTTCCTTGTAGTACCACGCAGTCATAACCTTGGAATCTATACGACTATTACCTTTGAAAATGCACGTCTCGATTAGCTTTTCAGCGTGTTCAGACATAATGGAATTACTTCCTATATCGTATTCGCAGCATGTACATAGAAAAATTATGGTTAATTTGGTGCTAAATGGATTTGAAATATTTGCCGAAGTATATGTATAATAAAAAGCGAGAAATAGGTAAAGGTATTTTACGTTGCTTTTGGTCTAGGTAACTTCTACGATTCAGGTATAGAACAAGAACTAGTTCTACGTCGCCCGAAGGTGTTTACTCGGCGAGTTAAAAGATTACAAGTGAAAATGTCCACAAGTCTAGCAGCCTAATGGAATCGATGGATTATTCTTCGGGGCCGAATGAAACAAGCATTTTCAATGGATTAGGCACAGAACGCATACGGGTTGGTCGTATACGAAGCCCATTAATCTAAACAATGGATAATGAACACGGATAGAATTACAATTACAAATTTATCAATCGAGTGTGCGAATACAAAAGAAGGTCGATAAATGAAACGACGTTTCATCGTTCAATGCACATGCTCCAATTGCGATGTCAGAAAAAAACGGCAAAAATTGCGTCGGCTCGAAAAAAAGCCACATTGCGATAATTCGAATTTCTAAATTCTTCTATCGTCCATAAATGGCGTTGATAACAAGGTCGATTTTGATAAGAGAATACAAAAAACCTCGCGATGTATGACGATCCGACGCGCGGAAGCAGGAACTATGGCAACAAAGCGACAAATTTCTTCGGATATTCAATTCCAATTAGCTAACGTAACCAAAACCATCAAATAGAACCCTCGAATCTTCGTAAATTTCCAACATAGCTCGTTACTAATCTCTTAAATTAGATAATTTTATCGGACAATAAATCAGAATAAGCTTCAGATAGGATATTGCGTCATTGCCTCGAACTCCGCACAATGAATACGATTCCATCCAAAGCAATTGCGATTGCCACTTTTGTAAAATTATCGTCGCCGTTTACATAAATGTAGCTAAGTAACAAAGAAAAACAATTATCACATCCATGTACACATAATCAAAATACCATCATTGGCACGTCTCATTCAATAACATTCGCTGCGATAGGTTTTTGATAAATATATCAACCCATCGACGCCTATCTACGTAAATCGTAATATTATACATTTTTAAACGTGCTGTTTCGAAATACTCACTGAGAATTCGTGAAGCTTTACAATAAAATACGCCCGTAACAAAAACCTAATCTGGTTATCAAACACATAACACAATTCGATGTAACTACGTTTTAAATAAAAACAAATAACATGGCGTAAATATAAACGCACACCACCCTTTTTAACTCAAGAATCGTCAATTTTTTCGAAAATATTAAAATATCAGCCGTAGCATTCGAATATAGAATATTTTCATCGTTAATACTTACAAGTATAATTTGCTTCGTCTATCGATGATTAAAAAGGTTCCTTAGAAAATGGCGACGACGCAATTAGTAAATTCGAGCAACATTCAGTACATACACTTTCGTCGTTAATTTACGTTTACTTTAATGCACGAACAAATATACTTTGACACCGAAACTTATGTATTGCACACTATTAAATTAAAAACAAAACAAAAAAACAAAGATGTTAATTTAAAGTTATGAAAAATGACAAAGCAAATTTGGTGCAATAAAGAAACAGTCAACTTGGATAGTTAACATGAAGCAGTGTTGTCCCTGATGCAAAAACTAAAATTCGTTATTAAAATCACTCATCTTTACCTACTAAAAATATCGAATAGGTTTGATATAAAGGTTTTAAATTTTTCGTCAGGACGTCAGCACTGGTTAGCTTGACGACAGTTTTTAATTTCTATTTTTATACAAAAAAATCAAAAAATTTATAATAAATGTGAATTAGATTTTCTATTCTTTCTTTTTCGTTTTACATACCGCAATGACAAGTCAGTGAAAATAATCACAGTATTATCACCTATAAGATTGAAGATAATTATAACCTTTTTCTGATTTGAAAAATCCATTTTGGTTTTTATTTTCCGCTCATTTCGATCATCACCTCAGAAAAGTTAAGTAAAACCATCATATGATTTATTCACAAAATTATAAATCAAAGTGATAGCAAATAAAAAACAATATAGTCTAAAACATTCAACTTCTGGAAACAAGATTTTTAAACTTATTCTCCAAGTATTGAACTCTAGTAATAAGTTTATCTCTCATGCTAAATTCGTAGAACGGAATTACTAAAAGTTTATAATCATTACTCTCCAGAAGTCTATAATACAACGCTGTTCTTCCATGAGGTTTTTCGTTAGTACCGCGACATACGTCATGATAATTACATACCATAATGGCGACTCTGAAAAACAAGAATCTGTTAATGGAAAGCAATTTTAAAGAATCATGTTTTAGTCATCCTGTTTAAAGGAAAAATGGCTTGATTTCAGATTAAAGACTTCACAGGAAAATTTTTATTTCTAGTTTTCTCCTCATTTTGGACGACTAAATGAGTAATTCAAATCAAAAATTACTTGTGTTGGTTTTCCGCTGACCACTCTGTGATTTTAACTGGCTGCGAGCGTGAATTCAATCGGCATTCGAAGTCTAAACAAACAATTAAATATCGAAACTAATAATGTGAAAGAAGTTGAAAATATGAGTATTACTGGTATTACACTAACCTATAAGGAATCCCATTCCAGTATTGACATCAGATTTAAAGTGCTGAGAGATATCAAATAAATTAGAAATCGAGTCTTTCACACAATCTACAAAAAGTTGCTTTTCTTTTGTTCTGACCAGAGGAACATTATAGATATTTGAATTTTCGGGCAACAACACACCTAGAAAAATGAAACGATAATATTTCGGATACATATGATGGATGAATAATAAATAGTTTCAAATATTTACCGTCATAATCACTTCCAAGTTGCTGAGCAGCACTATTGATATTCAACAATTTCATTTTTGTAACTATGTGCACATCACCACCTTCAATGAAGATACGTATTCATTTAAAGAAAACCGTGATTTTTGAAGCAAATAAATAGAATATTACCATTCTGTAATGCCAACTTATTAATGAAATCAGATGTCAAGACAGACTGTAGTAAGTCTTTATTGTGCATTTGCAAGACCACCAAAGACCATACCACATCTAACCAATCTTGATAATTTTCCATTTCACTTTCGTTTAAAAATGGTTTAAATTTCTGAAATTGAATTAAATCAAAATAACGCATTTGGAGAAACAGTAAAAAAGTAAATGACTAAAATTACTTTATGGATACGTGAAAAACTGCTTGGTATATAATTTACACTCGCCAAAGCGAGAACTAACGAAATATACTCTTTGATTCTACAACTGGAATGATTTTCCACCACCCAATTGCATAAATTTTCAAATAATTCTGTAAAGATGAGTACATTTTTAAAAATGTCTTCAAAGATGTTACTCTATTTTTAAGAAACAAACCTGTATCTCGGTATTTTAAAATACCAGCACTTGTAGCAATTGAACTAACCACAGAAGGTGTTTTGTTTGTTTTTAATGAAGATGCAAGATCTGCGGTAACTTTGGCTAGTAAAATCTAAACAAAAATTATATAAGCATAACATCACGTAAACAAAATATGCAAATCTAAACTCACTTCATCAGGAAAATTTAATACAGCACAAGAGTAAAATACGTCAGCAACTTGTTTAGAATCAAGCGTTTCCGTCGATCTACCGATATTGAATGATAAAGATCTCAACAAAGGGGTCGACCTTCTACCTTTAATTCCCAATGAAGTCATAACCTAAGCAAAACATTTCGTTATTTATCAATTTACGATATGTATTGGAAGAAGAAAGAGTAAAATTTACTTTAATCATCTGCGGTAAACTAATCGATGAAATGAGTTTCGCCGCTTGCTCATCGGCTGTAACACCGAGTACTACTGATAAATCACCTAAATCCTGACCAGTTCCCGGATGTCCCAATGATCTGCATATTCTAGCGTATCTGATATCAGATTCAAAATCGGCAATTTTGATTTTATTCATAGAAGCCCAATCAGCCAGTTTTGAAACGATCTACAATTTAAAAACAATCACCAGCAAATGAAAAATAACCTAGTTAAATGATATCCGAACCTTTAATGCGTGATGCTTTGACACATAGTTCTCTGCGATGGAGAGCAAAGCATTTACATCTGCAGCTTCCGCGATCTGAGTATCCACCGAAGATGCTGGATGACGTTTCGTCGTAACCGAAAGTTCTTTAAGAGAAGTAAATGCAGCTGCAACCATTTTTGATTGCTCAGTCGCATCGATTTTAGGTTTCTCGGGTTGTTCAGTGCTTTTCGCATCGACGCCTGCTGCCGAAGTGCTAGCAAATGAACGCGGATATTTGGTGATTTTTACGATTCGGCAAATACCAGACCATCGTAACATCGTTAAAATGTGTTATTTTTGAAATTTAACCTGCTAAAAGGTGTATTGATAAGTGATGTATCTCAGAAATTGCACGAGTTCAATGAGAAATAAAGACGTACTTGTGTAACGATGAAGATTGCGGTTTTGGAGTGATGATATTTTGTTACATATTTATACGTTTAATACGCTAATTGAAAATTTATGGAGAATCTTGACATTGTAAGCCGCTTCCAAACTCTTTTCGCGTGAAATTTTTATCACTCAAAAAAATTGTACATGCGAAGAGGGGGAGGGGAAATTTATTGGAGCAAGTTTCTGACTTAAAATGACCTAGATACTGAAAGTGAAAAAATGTATGATATTTCAATGAATAAGAAGCGTTTTTTAGTAATAATGTAGTAAAAATACTATCAATATACATTTTTAAAAATCAATTTCTTTTTAAAATGATATTTAATGGAACAAAATTCAAATAAAATGAATTTTTTTCATTTCAAAAAATCGAGAGAAATAAATATAGCAAAAAACTATTATTACTAAAGCTAAAAAACAAATTTTTTAACAGTGTAGCCACATTCAAAATTTTTTAATTTTCAAACTTGTTTTCATAAAATTTGAAATTTTGAATTTTGATCGTTTGAAGTTTGGATCTTTTTTCTATAGTGAACGCCATACGCCAAATTTCTCTAAAAGCTAAGATTTTTCAAGTAATCTGTTCTTCATAATATCATCAATGCGTATAACTTTGCCATTGAAACCTCCTTTGTCTGGTGAAATATATTTTTCGTATAAAATCTCATACAAAAGCAACTTATTTTCTTGAAAATTATTTTTGATAAGCATTTCATTTTATAATAATTTATTCAAAAATACGCTTACATGGCAGGAGATAGTGATGTAGAAATGATAATAGCATCTTCCGAAGTGAATATTGATAAATGCAGACAACTAGCGAAAAAGCATTTCGATCTGGTGAAGTATAATTTTCATTTGCTACCTCATGTTTACCGCTTTTTATAATCATATTGTTCATCGCAGGATTTACACAGTACAGCGTTGTTTTGGGCGGATAAAGTTTGTTCACTGAGTAATAATGAGCCTCAAGATGTATACCTCCTTGCTAGATGTATGTACGCTATGAAACAGTATCGTAGAGCTATTTTGATTATTCAAACTATGGGTTTAGATAAGGTAACATTTGTTAATTTCTCAATGTAAACTTCCTGGTTTTATATTTTGTTCCTTTATTATTCACCTTAGACTGATATTTATTGTCGATACATCGTGATAAAATGTCTCATTGAAGTAAAAGAGTACTCCGAAGCTTTGAGCATGTTATTATACGAAGACATCGAAAAAAAACATACCTCAACATCTCGCACCTTTCAAAACCTAAAAGAAGACTCATTGCATAATATTTTCAATGTAGCCGAAGAAGAATCAGCTAGTGTAAGCATCGAAAGAGAAATAACTCCCATTGATTTTTCATCTTTGTAATTTTATAGTTACGAAGCGCGTTGTTAACTTTACGAGGGCAAGTTTACGAAGCTCTGGATAATCGTAATTTAGCCACTGACTGTTACAAAGAAGCTTTACGTAATAATCTCAACTGTTTCGAAGCTTTAAATGCATTATTACAACATGGTTTATTGACTAGTTTGGAAGGTAACTAAAATATAGAAACACATTTCGCCATATAGCCTAACTGATTTTTTATTGTTTCAGCTCAAAATTTATTAGAATCTTTTACACCTCAAGAGAATAACGATAGCGTAGAAGACATCGTTACTAAACCACTGTATCAAACTTTACTCAGATCGTATATCGGTGATAGTCTGTTACCTCCCGAGGCTTCTGTAGCTTTAGTACCAGCTCTGGAAAGCAACCCCGATGTACTTGCTTCGGAAGCGGAAAGATTATATTACAATTGTTCCTACAAAGAATGTTTTGAATTGACTGAATTGTAAGATGATTAGCTTATTAATGTTTGAAAAGGAATTTATTCGATTTTGTATTTTTACAGGATATTGAAAAAAGACAAATATCACACGAGTTGTTTAATGACTCACATTGCGTGTTTAGTCGAGCTTAATTATAGTAATAGTAAGTGATCTGTTGTTGGCATTTTGGGCTTTTTCAAATATTAATCCTTAATCTCTTGAAAATCTTTTTTTCACAGAATTATTCTACTTGGCTCACGAATTAGTTGATGTTCATCCCGAAACGGCCATTTCATGGTTGGCAGTTGGATGCTATTATTATTTAATAGGTGAATATCTTTTTTCTGAATTACGTAGCCTAAAATATAAAAATCTTATTGAATCTTAGGTAAACATGATTCTGCCAGAAGATATCTCAGCAAAGCGACCCTAGTCGATAACATGTTCGGTGCAGCTTGGTTAGCGTATGGTCATTCATTTGCGGCAGATAACGAACACGATCAAGCAATGGCAGCGTATTTTAAAGCTTCGCAACTCATGAAAGGGTTAGTCTGTTTTATCTGGAAAACTACGGAACTACGGCTAATTCGATTCTTATTACAGGTGTTACCTACCTTTATTGTACATTGGATTAGAATGTGGCTTAACTAGCAATACCGGATTAGCCAATAGGTATTTCCAAGAAGCTAGAAATCTCGCTCCTAAAGATCCTTTTGTTATGCATGAAATGGGCGTGATCGCGTATCAAAATCATAGGTAAGAATTCAATAGCTTCGAACGACTGGAATTTCATTTAATAAATATTGTTCCTAGATTCGATAAAGCTGAGCATTATTTCATGGAAACTTTAACCCGATTGAAAGAAATCAACGAACCGTTATTGGCTGATAAATGGGAAGCTTTGTTTAATAATTTAGGCCACGTCTCGAGAAAATTAAAGAAATACGATAAAGCTCTAGAGTATCATCAACAAGTAGGTATTTATAAATTACTACATTCTAATTGAATCGTATTAATTTGACCATTTCCAATAGGCTTTGTTATTTTCACCATTAAACGCTTCAACGTTAACTTCCATCGGTTTAGTTCATTCGCTATGTGGAAATATCACCGAAGCTGTGGAAACATTGCATAAATCTTTAGGCCTACGTAGGAACGATTCGTTTACGACGACTTTATTAAACTATGTTATCGAACAATTAGTCGACCACGAAGAACCTTTCGAAGGTAAATTATCAATTGAGCAATTCCCGAGCTTTTAATTTCAAAGCTATCTTTTCAGGATCCGAATTAATGGAAAGTATTAAAATAACCAGTGAAGAACACAAACCCAAATTTAAGAAAACCGTTTGGACTCAGAATCCCGAAAGTCCTATTGTATCGTTCGAAGAAAATGATCCAATGAGTAACGATAACGATCAGAATTTCTCTGCTCTTAGTATAGACACTGATATGTGAGTTGGTTTTATACAAGGTGTCCTATTATAATACAATTAATTTTTTCTTTCGTTATTTTAGGAGCTGAAAATAGATGTAATTGAATTAATTTTTTTCACCGTGTGAATTTGTTCGTTGCCAGGACCCAGGAGATCCTCGAAGTGGTTTTTGAGTTCATGTTGAATTTCTCTTTTTTATCTTACCGTTTTCTAAAATATATTTGAATGTTTTTATGTCAAAGTAATTATTTTACGTGTATTGTTTCATCAAAAAAACCTCTTAGCTGGATCAATTGATCGAACAAGCGTTACAATTCATTTAATGGAGCATCGAAGAACAACGTAAATTTACAAAACTGAAGTAAATAACTTCGTCATTAAATTATATTTTCCAACAACGTAATAAAATCACAGACCAGTACGTCGGCTTTGAATACTCTCATAATCGCGAGAAAAAAAATTAAATTACCTAAATTTAGTAGCAAAGAGAAAAAAATATACAACTGAAATAATGCGATAAAAATTCGCTAAAAATTTAAAAATAAAACAAGTAGAATAATACGGCAGCTCTGGTTTTTTACACAACTGAAAATTTAATTCTAGAAAGAAAAATTTTTACGTAATAAAAAGAGAACTTAACAATAATAAATTTTAGACGAAGAAATATGTACAATATATACATCATTTAACTTCACGATGATTTTCACTGCGTTCTGATACGTTTCGGAGGAGGCGCCATTGGAGGTGGCATCGGATCTTTGAAACCATAAAGTTCGATAAATTCCAGAAGAGATTCTTGGGTAACAGGATATCTTATGCTATTCAATACAGCTTGAGCGGTATGCCTACTATTCGGGAAAGATTTATCGGTTCTTTCTCGCATAAAAATCCATAAACCGTTTTCCAACTTGCATTCGATTATTTTACCATCCAAAGCTTTAAGTTTCTTATTGCATTTACTCAATTCGGCGAATTTATTGTTATCTGATGTCAACAAATGGCCGACATACGGAAACACGTAACCTAATCTAGTTTCAGGGACTACTTTTAATTTGAAATCGATCGAATTCAAAGAAAGCGGTTTCCATTTTAAGACATTAGGCGATTGACCGTATTGATAAGGATCTTCGGAAGGCTGAAATATCAAACCATCTGGTTCGTGGGCGAGTTGTTTGGCGAATTTTTCACCGAGGAGGTCACAGGCTTTGCTAATTTCGTAGAATTCTTTGGGCCTAACGCTAAACGGTTCTATTTCTCTTCGGATACGTCCTTCCTTCATAGCGTCGTGACGTGGTTTAATTATTTCTCTGTGGATGTCGTATAAACGCTTAGGGAAGAATGGTTCTTTACCAACGTTGACTCTGTTGATGAATAAAACGTCGTAAACTAAGTATCTCGGAATAGATTGATTACCAACTTTGTCGATGACCATTTCACCGTCGAGTAAAGTGTTGGTGAGATGTTGCATGGTTTCGCGTTGCAGGAATTGTAATTTTTGTACTTTAAATACGCTATTATCACGATCCAGAAAGTATATCTGGTCTTTGCCTAAGATGAACATCATATAACGAGTACCGTCCGCTTTCCACGAAACTCTATATGGCTTCTGAGCTAAGTACTTCATGTTTTCTTGGTCCATGGAGACTGGTTGCGAACCAACAAATCCATCGTTTGGGTAATTAGTTAAGCGCTGAACAAGTTCTCTAATTCGGGTAATCTCTTTGCGATCAGTAATCGCATCGATGCCTGGAACACCTTCCATGAAAGTAGGATTATCTTTAAATTTAGCAGCCTTTTTACGATTACGATTTTTAAAATCGCCGCGATCATTGGAATCTGCGGAGTCTTCGTCGAAACACCAATCGGGACGTGGAGGCGCAGGTATGGCGTCGTTTTCGTCGTCGTATCGTTTGAATAATTCTTTAATGTAGTCGTCTTTATAAATACCAGGAGGTCGGGCTCTAGCGAATACCTTCAATGCTGCGCCTAATTGTAAGTTCTGTACTTCGACGAGAAACGAAACGATCAAGAATCCCGTACGGTTGAAACCGTGTGTACAATGAACTCCGATTACAGATAGAGGATTCTTCGAGATGAAATTTTGACAGACATGAATAAACGAGTAAGTTTGTTCGGTAGTAGGAGCACCGTCATGTCCGTGACATTCTAGTTTAAAGTAAACGCAACCAGATTCTTCGATTTGTTTACGTTCATAGAATCTACTAGTTCGCGTTAGGTCGATCCATAGGCCTAAATTCATCTTATTTTTGGTCGCCGAATCGAATAACATCGATGGAGTGAACCTCCAAGCTGGTGATATCTGGTCGTCGAATCTTTCATCCAGCGGGGCTTTAAATGCCAGGAATTTATCGGCGATTAGACCGTTGGCTTTGCGGGGACATCGCAGCCAACGATCAGGTACTGGACCTGGTCCTCGGTGGATACCGTGATCGGACATTGACCTAAAAACATTTCAACTCGTTAGCCCCAAAATAAAATCATTTCCAAAGCGAATATTATAAATCGTCTAAAATTAGTGGTAATATTTCGATTCAATAAAACTATACAAAGTGCAAAAGTCTATATTTCGAAGTTCATCAGTTTCACACATGATTTTTTTTAATAATAAAGTAGTTTCACAGAAATCAAATACGCTGAAAATACTGTATAAATTCGATGTTAAAAAATCGATTCTTGAAAATGAACAAATCGAACTTTCAATGGTAACCAAAACGACTAATATTCACGTGTAATTCGAGATGAACTATAGCAACAACATCGTTCAACGTTTAACTGGAAGACAAGACAGATATATCACGCCATGTTTCGCCAACAGCTTTATTCAATTTGATTTCAACTTTAGTAGGCAACATAGACAAGGAGCTTTTTTCAACATCAACGACGCCAAATAGGTTGTACTCTTTTTCAAATTCTTGAGATTCTTTCGGAAAAAATATATTCACTTTGAGACGAGTAGGAGATACAGAAACGGAGGATTTATGAGGATCGTAATTTTTAGCGAAAACCGATATCACAACGGATGATGCAGTTTGATGCCAATCGATTCGACATTGTATACCTTCTTTTTTCTTAAACCATAAATGTTTCCCAGTGGTACAACCAACTTGATCTAAAAATTTGGAAAAATCCGACGTAATTTTCCTACAGCAAGACCAATATTTAAGACCTTCGTGAAATATAGCTGATCCGGGATGATAAATGCAAATTTCGGGGATATTTTTATCATAAGCAACGTTACAACTTGGATTTTTACAACTCGTTCCGATCGGTATTTCACCATCGGTAATTACATTTTCGGTAGTTTGCGTAGAAGCGGATAACTGTTGAAGAAGACGAGGAGATATATCTGGTTTAAGAGGAATTAATGGTAAATTTTCCGGGATGGTTGATCGAACGAAGTCGTTCTTAAGAGGATCGTTTTTAGGAGTTAATAAGTTCTCAATTTGTTTCATTAGCTGCGAATCTGCATTTTCTTCTTTAGGTTTCTCTACCACTTTTGGTCTTTCGCCGTTGTGTATTCCTTGAGTACAGCCTTTGATGTTTAAAAATTCGGTAAAATCTGTCGTTTTCTTTTTACAACAAGTCCATTCTTTGTAGGCATCGTGAAAGAAAGGTTGGCCGCTGTGATATATACAACCACCTTCAGGATTATCACCGGGTTCGAATGTTTTACCACAGCCTTTGTTATAACAATGAAGTAATTTTTTAATCGAATCTCCCATTTTTTCTGAAAAATTAACAGTAAAAACGTCCTCTATTGAAGTTATACGTTGAACACAGGTGGTTTAACTTAAATTTACAACACAGTCGAATAATTTACGCGGGTTACGTGATAAACGAATGATATGAAACACATGAATAAACAAAGTATCTTGGAGAACAACCGTTACGATGAATTGAACGTCGATTAACGTTGATACCAACGAATATGCACCAAGTAACAATGCATCAGAGTGAATATTTACAGATGTGAAAAACCGTAGATAGTTCTAGAATACATTTTGAACACTGTGTAGCATCAAACTTACCTAATTTATTTCTCCAGTTATTTGAATCATCAACGCTAACTAAGTATATATCTCACGAATTCGAGATATTAAGAGGCAAGTGCTCAAAAACAATCCAAATATAGTTCAAAATAATAACTCGAAAAACGTCTAAATAACTTTCGTCATTATCTACAGTAACGGAGATGAAAAAATAAAAAAATAACTACAAATAAATTCATCAGTGATACCTCATTAACGCGAAAAAAAATCTGCCTCAACCATCAAACAGTGCAGCCGAATCGTTAGACTTTTAAAAACGTAAATTTAAAAAAAATTATTACGGTAATCACAGGTAATTACTGAAGTTTTTACGTTTTTTACTTGAAAAATAGGAACATGAGAATTTCGAGTAATTTACGTTTACCGGAAGAGGTTGAAATCAAAATTATCACGTTTTATTTTGAAAAAATTTCATTACACGTGTTCTCAAAATAGGAAAATTTGACTGATAATGAATAATTGATTATTATATCATGTATCAAAACTAATAATTAATCGAATAATTAATTTCAATGAATTTCAATGCAAATTGAGTGTAAAGTATTGGTAGAAGAATGTACAGATTTAGATGAAAATATATTTCATATATCAAAGAACCGCATATCATTTGTTTACCAAGATGTAGAACATGAATGATATACGAAATTAATCAAAAAAGTGTACTAGAAACGTAACGTACATATTAATATACTGTATTTAGTATGTACCTCGTAAATAATAACAGATTTGGTTATACAGAAATACAATATTATCAGCATTATAGCCAGCGAAAGATAGAGATGAATGTTACATCAGATCAGCGGTACAGCCATCAAAAGAAAGATGTATCATCATTTATACAAGCTCTCTTTTCGATGTTCCAACCAAAAATACAATAGATTGATCAATAAATAGAACATGACTCATTGGAAACCCATTTCGAAACCTTGAGATAAAATGATGAGTGGTTTACAACCCCTTTGTCCGAAAATTTCGATAACACGTCGCCTTCGATTTAATAGAAACCGTTGGGTTAATAAAATTTTATGGCACCCTATTATTCCCAAAATTGTTTATGAGTTGACGTCTATTGTATTGGGGAATTTTGTTTACTACCTGCTGACCCTAAACCTTCACATAATATCTGGAAATTTTGTTTACCAAGCAGGTGATCTTTTACGCTTTCAAAATTTGCAGTCCCCCCTCAAAATTTTTTGGGGAACCAATCAGATTAAAGAGGGGTAATGAACCCTCGGTTACCTCCGAATTTGAAAGTCATTCCTGCGCTCATTTTTGATTTAGATTTCGCGGAGGCAACTCTTGTCGCACGTCACTTACATTTAATGTTGTAGTTTTTTTAAATTGTGCTTTACTTTTGGTGGCTTTTTTCGTTATTTAATTTGATTTGAATATGCCTGCTGCATCTAACCAAGTAAGATTTATTTTCAATTTGTGTAATATTTTAGATTAAATATGTAGTATTTGATTTGATTTTAAATTGACATAACGTAATTGAATTGTGATATTCGTAATCAACATTTCTTTCGGTTTTGAAATTAATATTTCGGTCTTTGAAATTTTTTGAGACGTGCAATGCGAAGCAACCGCTAGTATATAAATTTAGGAAGCACTGTAGAGGTGAAAAAGGTTAGGGCGCGATGATTCACTGTGATAAAACCCAATCAACCAATACGAAAGTAGAACCTTTCAAAATAGGTATGAATGTAAAATTTTTTCGACAAACGTGGTTGCAAATCCAATGAGTCATCGTGCCTTTGTGTCTGGTTATTTAGGGGCTTGTCTGTGACTTTTATTATTTCTAAATCATTCTTTGACCTCTTACGTCATTTCTGGAGAGTTCAATGATTTATAACTTTAACGTCTCGCATTTGTTGGTTGAAATTTGAGCGAGTTAGATCTCCTAGTTGAAGTTGCTTCGCAATTCGCGTTTAGAGATAATTCATGATGTTTCGTAGACAGGTAATACAACATACGAAGGTGTTGCTATAATTTTCAAAATTTCTAATATGGCGTCTGCTATTGCAATTTTCTTAAGTACGATTCAGTGTGTATAACTTGAAAAGTTGACCGTATGTTTTTGTTTCAGACTTATTTAACCCATGCGTTCGAGCAGTCGTGCGGATTAGGTGGAACAAATTCGATGTTCTCTCCGGAAATTTTACAGACACCGGACATTGATACTTCACCAATGAGTGGTAAGTTTCACATTCATACATATGTAATAATCGTGCTTTTTCATTTGATTAATGCTTATTGTTTGATTACAGGTGATAGTATGCATATATCCGATCTGCTTGGACTTCGTACTCCACGGGGTACTTCGTTGGTGAACCCAAGTCGTCAGTTAGCACCTTCAATTTTGAATATGACAGGAGACAAGCATTACCCGACGAATGGAGAAAATTCAGTTTTAGAATCTTCCATTATGAGTATTGCTGATAAACCAGACAGAAAAGGATATGTTCACGAGGTAAGTCCACGTGTTGATATTTCGTTTTCGCGTAATTAAGTTTGAATGTGGCGAATATTTCTTGAGTTTGCGTTTTTACCTTACTTAAAGTGATACTTTCTTTTACAGAGGTGCGGTCTTAGTCCGAAAACTATGGATAATCGTTCTTCAAGATTAACGTTAGACATATCAAGAGCGAGGAATTCTGTTTTCAACAGAAACAACGGCTCGCCACCTTTTAGTGACTGTAGCACAAGTACAGGCAGTACGGGCTTTGAAATAGGTTTTTTTCCACATGGTATTCAGACGTGCAGATCGGATTCTCCAATATCCGAAGCGAGTAGTAACAGCGCAGAAAGCATTTCGAATCACATGGTGAGTACTTTGAAGTATTATTTATCGTGATAATTTCAATTTCAGTAATTTGTACGTTTGTTCGCAGAATATTTCGGAAGCGAGTAGCAACAGTACGGATAGCGGTCATATGGTAAGTACGAAACGTTTATTTCTGTGATATGACGTATTTTACTAAACGATATTTTTTGTTATAGAATTTACATTTCACGCAATCGATGACCGATCAAGAAAGCAGCGCGTGGCCTTTGACGGAACAAGGAATTGCCAATGTACAGAATTTGCACGTAATTAGATGTATGTCCCACATGACGGCTGCTCAATTGATGCAGACATACACATTCATAAGTTCGATTTTACAAAATAACGATGCGCTTGAAATGGAAGCCAGATGTCATCGCACTGCCGCTGGTAAGTTTTAAACGAAAGTTCTGTATTTTTTCTTTCAACAAGTAGTTAACGTTTTCTCCAGTTTCAGGTCATGCTGAAGCTCAATTTACTTGGTGTGGTGAATTACCTAATCGTTCGCACAAAGGACCTTATTCAAGCAAAGTAAGTGCACATCTTTTTACGTTGAAACTATGAAATGAATTGTGATATTAATTGCATCTTTTTTAGGTATTTCTTGGAGGCTTACCTTGGGACATAACAGAAGAAATGCTGATTTGTTCTTTTCGTCAATTTGGCAACGTCGAAGTCGAATGGCCTGGCAAAGAACAATCAATCGCTCAACCTAAAGGCTACGCATATATTATATTCGAAAATGAGATGCAAGTAAGTGTTGAATAGGTTGACTTTTTTTGTGAAATAGGGAAATACCACCAATTAATTCAACTTTTTTTCAGGTGAAAATGTTATTGGAATCTTGTCGCGAAGGAATGGACAAAAACGAAGGTTCTTTTTACTACAAAATTCCATCACGTAGGTCTCGACCGAAGGAAGTTCAAGTTATTCCTTGGTCCATTAGCGATAGCAACTACTCAGTGAAAATTTTTCAAAAACTGGAGCCGCAAAAGACAGTTTTCGTTGGAGCTCTACACGGTATGATGAATGCCGAAGGGTTGTTCAAAGTGATGGACGATTTATTCGGAGGAGTTTTATATGCTGGTAAGTAGATGCATTTTTTCTCATGAATTTTTGGTACTTAAATTATTCCAATTCTATTTTCAGGAATCGACACGGATAAGAAAAAATATCCCATTGGATCTGCTCGCGTTACTTTCAATAACGATCAATCGTATGCGAAAGCCGTTAGTGCCGCGTTTGTTGATATAAAGACACCAAAGTTCACCAAGAAAGTAAGTTGAATTTTGTTTTATAATTTAGAATGATTCTAATACTTTGTTTTATAGGTTCAAGTAGACCCATACTTGGAAGATTCGCCTTGCAGTTTGTGCTCGATTCAAGTCGGACCGTATTTTTGTCGCGAAAATGGATGTTTCCGTTATTTTTGCACCAAGTGTTGGAAATTACACCATCATTCAACTAGATCTCATAAACCGCTTATGAGGAACTCGAAAAACGCTCCGATGACGAATACAATTGCAGTTTCTTCTCACTGAGTAAGCACTTTTTAATTGAAACGAGAAATTTTTAATTTATTCGTGAAATTAATTCTTTTTTTTTCGCAGGTTATAGACTTGTAATTGAATTAACGTCGTTTTTTTCTATGTATAACTTGTACATATCATCATCGTTTTTTGAAGATGTTTTTTGATTTAAATTTTAAGAATTTTTCCTCTTAAGTTATTTTTATTTTTCTTCGGGGAAGAGATTTTTTCGTTTTTTTTTATTCCGAGTTATTTATGTTGTACCAGTTACTCGTAAAGAAGTATACAGGATAATACTTTTATTAAATTTTTAGGCGTTTTTAAAATAGCAATTATACGCGGTAGAACGGAAAATAGTTTTTTATGGGTTTTTAAAACTAGTATAGAATAGCATATTAATTTTTAAGTTTGTACTCCGTTTGTACTGAATTTTTTAGTATTACACTTCATTCTTTACGTCACATGCAGCCATGTCTCATCATTTTATAGCGATTTATTTTCTGTTACACTGGTACGCATCGTTGTTAACTTATTGCTCTGTAATAAATTATTTAAATGCCGCATTCGTATCAGCTTCTGTACATAGCATTTTGGGAAGGGTTATTCAAATGTAATTATGGTATTCAGTCTTATTAGTTGTCCAAACTAAGTACAACGAATACATAAGTCTATTCAATTAATATCAGTTTCTTTGAATTTATCATTTGTCTATTCACTTGTTCCGAAACTACCATTATGGAATTTGATTAAATTTTCAGTTTATTTGGTTAAGAAAACGTAATACAACGAATACATAAGTCTACTTAATTAATATCAGTTTCTTTGAATTTATCATTTGTCTATTCACTTGTTCCGAAACTACCATTATGGAATTTGATTAAATTTTCAGTATATTTGGTTAAGAAAACGTAATACATTCAAAATTAAACGACACGTTACCGAAGTACACTTATTAAAATCATCGAAATCGAAATATTTGTATAAATTGCGCATGAATTAAATTTCCGATGTTCAATTGACTCCGTATTTCAAAAAAAGTTTCTTCAATTCATTTTCCATATTTCCATTCGTCCCTTGTAATCCATCAACTACTTGTTTCGACCAATTGAAATACTCCACTACTCTCTGGGAACTCCATCCAACAGGCGTTTGTCTATCTAGATCCCTTAAATTATATAACTTATCGGCTAATTTCACCAATTTGGCTTCGTAACTAGAGCTTGATGCATGTTCGATCTATAAAGCATAATTTACATTTAACACAGACGTACAAATTATTGTCGAAAATGGTTGAAATCAAATCACCTGTAATTGTTTTCGTCTCAATTTTGGTAACGACTTATCGTCAGTAACTTCGGCTACAATTCCTTTCACCTTTTCACCAAATACTTTGGCAATTTCTTCAATACTGGTATCTGTATCTTCAACAGTATCATGTAATAAGGCAGCTTTTATAACGTTCACGTCGGTAATACCGGCTTCATTCGTTAAAATATACGCTACACCTGTACGAATCATAAATTATATTCCGTTTAACTCATCTTGAAATACTAGAATCATTGGATGTAACTTGCCTATAGGATGGTTAATATATGGTGTCTGTTCAGGATCATGTCTTCGTTGCTGTTTGTGTTTGATTGCCGCGAAGTTGACACATTCTATGATAGCTGAAACAACGTCTGTCATTATGAAAACTATTGCGTTAAACGAACTAAAGTAAAAAAATTTCACATTTTCAACTTGTATTGCAGTAACGATTACTGATAAGTGGTTACAAATTGATAACACAAATCTTCGGTGGTAGGGAGAAAAAAGTCGCGAATTATTTCGCAAGCGGTGATGGAAAATATTACAACAGAATCTGCACTTTTTTGCCATTAATAATTACCAATTAATGCTCAATGTTCATTAGTAACATGCTATACCTCTTTTCAGGAAGTCGAGCGAGCGAGATTATCAACGATTGATAAATGAAGTATAAAGATATCTACGCAATGCTTCAAATCCGCCGAATAAATAAACACAACATTGCAACTTTGCAAGAAACAACTCACTTTTTGTATTTTATACAAATATAATTGGTATTTCTTAATAATTAAGGTGAAATTCATGTACAGACATTTAAACGGGAACACAGGTACGTTAATGCGAATATTTAATTAAATTTAGGTAAACCAAATTCTTCAGGTTTGAAGTCCAACAACGAATTCAATACTTTGGTTGCCAAAATTCGCTTCTCCGGTGGTACCAATGAATCTGGTACCATTACTACTTGCATTCCAGCAGCGATAGCAGCTTCAACTCCATGCGGCGCGTCTTCAAAAACTAAACACTGAATTATATGGTATATCAGATTTGAAAAATTTTTCAATATTTTTGTACGAGTTGACAGCAATTGAAACTGGAAGCCCTAGTCTCACCTCAGAAGACGAAGGATTTCCAGGAAATCTGGACGCGCAAACAAGAAATATATCAGGCGCGGGTTTTCCATTTTTTACCTCGGGATCAATACTTCCTATCACTATGTGATGAAATTTGTTGAAAAATGCGGTATGTCTTTTGATTTTTTCTTCAAATGAATCTTTACCACTGCTCGTTGCGATGGCAATAGGTACACCGTTGTTTTTCAAATGATTAACAAGTTTTTCCACACCTATGGCATCAAACATTAACATCGAAATGTTTAATTGTAAAGACTGCCCATAAATTATTTACCTGGAAGTAATTCGGCGAATTGAAGCGCAGGGAGTAACTCAGTTCTGATTTCTTCATACAACTGATTTATGGTTGTAGGTAAATCGTATTCTTTAATGAAAGTTGAATATGAATCTTGAGGTACGGTACCCAAAGCCTTCAATGTTACTTCGGGATTATACGATTTCCCATATCTTGTTAAGATTTTCCGGAAGACATCACGAAAAATTTGTTCACTATCTATAATAGAATAAAACTAAGTATCTTAGTGATATTAAAATGTCTTGACAAAGTACCTACTCAGAAGTAAACCATCCATATCAAAAATAACATATTTTACGGGCTTGTATGTCATCGTTTAAACTTTGGTTCCTTAATCTGGAAAAATTAATTAAAATCAAAAATATACACTCACATATACCAGTAAGACAAGCAGACGCTGTTTAGTTGTTTCACATCGAAGTGAACTTACTCGGAGTAGTTGATTTACGTATGAATGTGAACTTGGAAGAAAGATCATTTCGAATAAGACGCGTAAAAGATAACATGAATTTATCGACGGCGTAGAGATGTTTACAGAGAATCATAATTGTAAATAGCTACCTAAATTTATCAGTAATTTGGTTATTTAAAAAACCATTAAAGCAACGAAAAGAAAATGTTCATAGAAATGGATAAGGAAATGTTTTAGTAGAGAAGTTTATAGCTCAATAAGATAGAGATCATCAATTATTGAGTCATCACGAATACTTATAACATCATTTATTACACAACTGATATCAAAGGTAACAACTTTTAATTAAAACGAAACCATGATGAGTGCCGGTTCAATTCAAAATTCATTAAAATTCATGACTTACCTAATTATTTACTCCAGCTTATCAGTTGTTTGTTTTATCAGTTTGTTGTATCCATGGTATCCATAAAAAAAAACTAAAAAATTACAAATTTTTCGTATTTTTTCATTTTTTCAGCTTTTATTAGATTTTTTTTAAAAAAAGCATTACTAGACATAACGACCTTAGAATTTGATTGTGATTATTAAAAAAAACAAAATAGAAGTTTGTTTTATTCTTCTGACAACAAACGAAAATTTACAATTTTAATATTTCTAATTTCATCTCTAACAACACTGAATTCTTTGGTTTTTAGGTTTTTTACTTTTTTATTTTGACTAGTTTTCTATTTATTTTTTTCAAATTTTGAGTTTCGTTCGACCTTACTTTTTTAATTGAGATTAGAGACCTTTTTTAGTTTTTTAAGCCCGCGGGTCAATAACTGAAGAAAATAACATTGCTGTACCCTCACGTTATCGCTTAAATAGCTGCTGCAAAAATTTTCCTTCATTTTTTCGAACTATTAAAATTTTATTTACTCAATAAATTTTGAATGCGTAAAAATTGAGAAACAACAAAATTACTCGTCTTCTGTAACTCTATGCCATTTATGAAAAAACTTTGATACCAAATGGTTTAAAAGTAAATCTGTGACTGTTCATCATTTAAACGATTGATTACGTAAATCAAATTCAAATCGAGTTTTAAAAATAATGCAAATTCATTACAAATGATAAATGTAACTTTCAATAATGGTGTATTTTTAGAGTTAAATACGAAGCGCTTTAACAATATTATCCGTTCAGCGTAAATAACATTGAAAAACTCATCAATAACAATAATGCGACGAATTGACAAAATTTTCTTACTTAATTTCGTTATCCGTAACGACTAGACTAGAAGATTTTTAAATGAGAATTTCATCACTAAACATGAAAAACAAATGTTCAAAACATTGGAATACATACTCAAAATTATCAGAACTTAAAATTAAAATGAATGTAGTAACTTTTCACATAAAACCAAAGTAGGCACTTAAATGAATTTTACAAAATACATATCAGTTTCAATCAAAACGTTAAAATTTCTGATTTGGTAAATGCATAATTCATGCGTGGTTTAGTAGCATTTATTCGTATTTTGGTAAGCCAAATTCTTCTGGTTTGAAATCCAACAAGGAATCGATAACTTTCGTAGCTAATTTACGCTTTTCCTCCGGTACAACAGAATCTGGCACCATCACGACTTGCATTCCTGCGGAAACCGCTGCTTGTACTCCATTCGGCGCATCTTCAAAGACGAGACACTATAAAAATTAAATTATTTGAGATGTATTAATCACTTGTGGAGAACAATATTCCGAATTCGCGTTATCTTGAAGTGGTACTTGAAAAAACTGATAAAACAGAAAATATTACTTCGGAAGGCGATGGTTTTTTTGGAAATCTCGAAGCGCAAACTAAAAATACATCTGGAGCGGGCTTTCCCTGTTTCACTTCTGGATCCGAACTTCCAACCACAACATGATGAAATTGTTTAAAAATCCCTTGGTGGCGTTTGGTTTTTACGTCGAAAGCTTCCTTACTACTACTTGTGGCGACTGCTATTGGAACGCCATGAGTTGTCAAGTGGTTAATCAATTTTTCAACACCTGTGGTAATAAAATTCACGTGATACGAGGTACTTGATAAATAAAAATTGAATTTATCCGAGTTAATACCAGGCATTAGTTCTGCATATTCCATTACTTTAACTAGCTCCGAAGCCATTTCTTGGTAAAAGTCATCTGGATTTACCGATAAGTCATATTCTTTGATAAATATAGCATATGTATCGCGAGGAATTGTACCCATCACTTTTACTCTCATTTCTTCTGTGTATGTTTTACCATATCTCGAAAGAACTTTTGTAAATGTATCGAAGTAAATTTTTTCTGTGTCTGTAAAACATATATCAATAAGTTTCCATCAATAAAATATTCGCAATTTCTCACTTACTAAGAAGTAGTCCGTCCATATCGAAAAGAACATGAGTAACAGGTTTGCAGGATGCTTCATTACTCATGATGAAATTTTTCCACTATCTCTGAAACAATTAAACCGCGGTTATTAAATTCGATGCGAAAAACCGATTATTTGCACTGCCAAGGAAAAAATTCCTTTATCTAAAAATAGCACTTAAAAGTTTACCGAATGGTATGACGCGTAATGAACCGATCAACAAAAAATACTAAATAAAACTGCACAGGTGCCGATTTCTATTATTGACCGAAGAACGAGGGGTTCTGTAACAGGCGTTACTTCGTCAATACTGAGTTTAAATTAATACATGTTTCGAATACAACGTGAATTGAACTTGTTAAACAAATTTCTTATCGACTTATCTACCGCTCTTGCCAGTTACCTTCTCGTACTTCAAGTTTTAAATATCGATAATTACCTTTTTCCACGATGTATTACACAAATCGATTGTTTATGTTATGTGAAAGGGTTTAATTGAGGAAAAGTTTGTACCTTTGAAACAGGAATAATTTACAAATCAACTCAGATAATACAAACTATAATAATCAGCTCGAATTATTTTATAATTTTTTCAAAAAATAAAAAGCTTATCATTTTATTTAAATCTTTTAAATATAAATAAAAAAGTTGACCAATCAAAACTTCAGAACGAAACTGAAGTAAATGTTGATTTTTATACAATTCAAATTTGTGTTTAAAGTTTAAAAATTCCTTTTTTTTTTATTTAACCAGAATGAATTCATAGGATTTTCTCATTTATCATTATTTAATTAATTTTGATAAATTTTACAAGTTTTATAATCAAAAATACTTTGGAAAATTGTCCATTAAGGAAATTACAGGAAATTATAATTATTCAAAATTGATAACATTTTTTTACGACAGACAAAGTAACACTGTTGTATGTTGTTGTTTGTCACACCCTGACACTGTTGAGTAACTTGAATTTTATAATTTTTTCTTTTATAATTAAGTTGAAACTTCGAGCTTTTTTAATTTTTTAATCTTGTACAATTCTATTTAGCAATCATTTCGATTTGTGATCTATTTTATCTTCATTTTACATAGTAGAAGGTTATTCAAAAACCAGAGATCGCCTCTATTACTGTTCAGTTGAATCAGCGGTTAGTAGTTAATCGTGAGGGCGTTAATTCGTTATGTTTCTGAAATAATACTGTGATTTTTTTCATATCATACAATTAACATTAATTTCTTAAACATATGAAATGATATCATAAAGTATTCAGTCTTTCAGTTGAGTAGTTCATAATAATTCATAATGGCTAAAACACGTCTTGGACTAAGCGCTTTAGGTTTCGCATGTGTCGCATTCTTATTTATTTTCATAGCGTTTGTAACTTCTTCATGGCTCGTTACAGACGGAGAATTGGAAAAACCGAAATTTGATAGCATTGGTAAGTACATACCTTTTCTTAATTAGATAACAGAATATTAGGATTTTTATAACTCTTCCTTCATTGTTTTCATAGGACTGTGGATAGTTTGTTTCAAAGACTTTGAAGACCAGAGGCACTGGTATGATACTCATTTTGAGGGTTGTTGGTGGGTTTATGAAGAAGAATATTACATAATTCACGAATTTTTGTTACCTGGTATGAAATAATTTAGAATTGTAATATGACATCTTCGAGCGATTAGTAACGTTGAAGTGTTATAGGATTCTTCATCGCCGTCCAGTTCTTCTTCACGATAACTTTCATTTTAATGTTGATTGCTGGTTTACTAACACTTGCGTACTTGTGTAGTGGTAGAGATTCCGAAAATTTCATTTGTTTGTTAGCTATATTAGGGGGATCGATGTTCGTTGGAGGTAAATTTTTAAAGTACATTGACTTATTCATGTTTGTACGCGAAATTAAACACAAATATTTCACAGCTCTTTCTGGATCAATCGCTGTAATTATTTTCGGCGCTTATGGAGATGCGCGGTACTGGATGCCGAACTGGGAACATAACAACATGGGATATTCGTATTGGTTGGCTGTTGTTGGAACTGTTGCTTCTTACATTGCTGGCATCTTATTCATGGTTGAATCACGAAAATATTCTATAAAGCATAAGAGATTTCGGCATCACTCAGATTACGCTATGAGTGAGCGAACACCGTACAGTGGACATACTAATATTTAATACTGAAATGTCTTCAATTTGGACTGATTCTTAGTTTAAATTTTCACTTAGTATTTTTTAATTTTTTCATAAAGAGTGTAATGATTTTTTATGCGATAAATGTCCGTCCATAATCGTGATATATACGTTTGTAAATTTTTTCTCATTTTTCTTGATTGGTAACTTATTATTCTCATATTTTTAAATGTTTCATTTATTATATGTTTCGCTTCTTTTTAAGTTGTGAAATCAATACGATGATTTTCGTCCATAAACATCTGTTTTAAAATGAATGTCTGTGAGTTCTCCACTTGTATTTTCATTTTGTCTTATTTTTTTATTTGTATTTAATGTATGAATGTTTTGTGTATGTAGGCACTAGGCAGCTAGGCACTAAATCTTCTGAAGTGTTCTATTTCTCCATTTCACTTTTGGAGCTGCGTCTTTATTTCAAGCACCTTCTTGGAAGTCTGAAATTTTAGTAGTAACATCAATGAAACTTTTATTTATTTTATTTATATTTTTGAACAATTTTTTATTTTTTTTATAAATAAAATTACAATGAAGATTACAATGTTTTTTTTGTTAAGAATATTTACCAATTTTGCCGCTAAACGAAAACTGTGCGAAGTGTTTTCAAGATTTCAGCTAAGTCTACTTTTCGATCAAACTTCATTCGTTATGAAATATTTTGTACCTAATTGATTCAATTGAACTGATAAGTCTTCTCATCTCACTCATAATGTTTGGAATTACAAGAATATTGCAAATCGTCATGTACTCGATTTATTTATTCGAATTTTTATGGATGTTTACACAAACAATATCAACGATTATTATGAACATTCACTCGTATTTCCTTCGAAACAATGACGAATAAGAGATTATTTACTAATGTCGGTGAAGAGTAACACAAATCCTCGAAGTATTGTTTTTACGTTGTTCGATTTCAACGACAACTTCAGCTTTCATTGGATTGGGATTTTACTAGTGTAGGAAACTGGCTCAAGTGCATGGTGATTTTAACGTGTTTTACATACTTAATACTTAGACGTCACATTTTCAACGAGTACTTATTCATGAGAATCTTGCACTATTGCGCGAATAATACCGATGGCTAATTCATACGTATGATTTGAAGAATAAAAGTAATCTACATTTATCTTCCTCGTTTTTTATTCATAAAAAAACTAGTTTGACAAGGCATAAAAAATGAAATGCGCGAAAACCTTGACATAATACGTTTATATATTCGAAGAAGAATAAACCATAGGTAACTTGTGACTGAGTATTACGATGTATTTTATTGTTACCGACGAGACAATTCCCATGGGTGTCCTTCTTACGATTTCATACACAGAATTAACGAATAATTCAACGTAATAAGAGTAACGAGTATGTTAACGTTGTTCGTTGAACATCTTCCTAACAAGTTCTTCGTGATTAAAATTTTCAAAAGTTTATTGCTCCGTAATTTTTTGTAAATTTCTACAAACTAGACGGTAGTAGTGATATTGATTGATGTATTACTTATTAACTCTCAGTCGTTTTTTCGTAAATTCATGAAAAATTTGCTGTAAAGTTGCTTAATCTCTCAACTCGAAGACGCGAAGGTACGTATTTATGTATGTGATTACTAAGCATGATGTAATGTAAAATACATCATTTGTAGGTTTTATTATTCAATCGTTTGCATTCTTGAACAGATTTAAATATAGGTCTATCTTTTTGTAATGAATACAGAAACGCTTCATTGGAGATAAGTTATAATTAGATTAGATTTAAAATAGCATGATTTGTAATTTTTATCGACTCAATTCCGATACTCATACGCAAAAAGTATTGAAGGTGAAGGGTAACCTTGCTATTGTGAAAGATTCATAAATTAAATCGTATTTGTATTGTTAATTTGACAGATTGCATCGATTTACACAACGTTAAAAGTTCTTTTTGGTGGTTTTTCTGTAGTACCTAACCCTACCTATCTACTTGTAGCAATAACTTTTAATAACCGAGGATCTAAAACGTGCCTTGAAAACTTGACATTTCGTTACAACTAAAAATACAAACGAGAATTTATTTCGTGATTTAAAGGTGTTACGCTAAGCTTCATGAAACAACTACACGAATTTAAAAATTTTTCATTTGGAAAAAATTTCAAGCAAGTGTTTAATTCTTCGTCGAAACTTTGCCAAGTAAAATACATTCAAATTATGTTGTTAGAATCAAACATATTATCATGTTAGGTGCCTGTTCATTGCTGAGTCATACATCTGCGTAAATAATTTTTAATTAAACTTGATTTTTCACCCATGAATTAACCAACGTGAAGGTTTTTGGGCATGAGTCAAATACCGGTATTTAAATAATTTTCAATTTTCAGTGAGTAGAGTTTTCAATTTCTGTTATATCTTCCATTAAAAATGTATGTAACGAAATAAAGAAAAATTACATCGAAAAAACTTTCAAATAAATATCTTAGTTTTAATAAGTTTCATTAAACTTATGATCGTGAACTATTCTTATAGAATTTTATAAGAACAGTAAATTGTAAAAGCTCTATAGTTCAGAGTTCTAATTATTTTTTGACAAAGGTAATAATGCAGAAAGCTAAAGCCATCGTTAAATTAATTAAGATCTTGAATTTAAAACTAATGATTGCAATAGAGAAACAAACTTGATTGGTTATTTGGGTTGTTTGTAAATTAGCATTGAAATTTTTTGTAAAAATCATTTCGTGGCGGTTCATTTATTAATTTTTTTCATTCCTCAAACTTCTACTCAGGTACCCTATTATAACGATTAGCTGTTCTCATTCTCAGGTGCGAAATTCTACGCAAGGTGTTGAAAGACAGCAATTAAGATCTGCGAATATGGCAGCACTGCAGCAGGCTTAATTGTTTTCCATGTTTTCGTTCCTTTCGTTGCATGCATTCTTACTTTTATTAAAATGAATGCGCTGATACCTGTTTAGTGTTTACTGTTTACATTTCTAATGCAATCCATTCACGGTGAAGTTATTGATTTTCATATATTGTTAAATAATATCTAATTTTAGATGATTCTCTAATTGTGCTTTCAATTTCTGTAAGATTTTTATTCCTACTTATTCAGGTATGATCACACATTTGATTACCTCATTTACTATTTCAAATTCTATACCAGGTGACGCCCTGGAACCTGGAATGTTCATTTTAAGACTTTTCTCTCATTTTACCATCGTTTATGTTCAATTAGTTGATAGAGAAATTGTTATTGAACATAATGTCAAGTTTTGTTATAATACCAAAGAAGCGCTAGATATCAATTAGAGTACGGATTTTTCTTTGATACGTTGTTGATTTGAAAAACACGCGTGATATTTGGAAGAATTTTAATGAATTATAGCACTTCAGTCATACTAGTCATCTGTTAAATAAATAATATTTTTTTGTTTACAGTATGAGGAAAAGAACGTCCACAGGCAACGTAGCAATCGGTGTATTCGTCTTAGCTGCGATATTAGTAATTTTGGCATTTTTCTCCAGAAGTTGGCTAGTTAGCGATTACCGCATTACAGGTGAATATTTTCCATATGGTTTCCACATTATCGTATTTGCCTAACACTTTTACATTTAAAGGTGCCGCATTCAATCGTCTTGGATTATGGCATCACTGTTTTAGATCCTTGGCTGATCCAAATGACGAATATGGACGTAGATTTTTCGCGGGATGTAGATGGATTTTCGATCCGTTTACCACCGGATATGATCAAATTCGTGGATATTTAGTACCGAGTAAGGAATAATTCTATATGTAAATGAATACGATAAATATGAAAATTATCGCAATTTCGGAAACCAAGTCACGACTTGTAATTTCGTAAATGAACTCCATTAGTCGCAGGTGTAAAAAATACTTTGAAAACTTTCTTTTTTTATCATTACTAGTATAGTTATCAGTAATTTTAAATAAGTTATGGATTTATAATAGTTTTAAACGTTACGGTTCGGAAGTTAAGTATGAAAATGAACTCTCTGGAAATTATTTTTGAAATATTCCGTCTAGCATTAGGTACTAAAACGAGGTAATTTTTTAAATATTTAGGTTCCTGGATATTCTATGATATTTAGAATTATCTTCTTAAATCATTCGTTCATTGCTAAAAACTATCCTTAATAAATTTTAAAACTTGTATGTGATACTTACTCATGTCTATAATTTTGCTCATCGAAGCGTGAAAAGTTTGTGGTCAGTATACATAAAGTAAATCTGTTAAATCGGTCACCAGTAGTAATTTTTCCGATAACCTCGACCGGAAGTACGACCTTATATCTAAGATTTCATTAACCTCGGTGTTGATCTCATTATCGTATTCTGGAGCATTATTTTAACTTGTGATTTTTTTAATTTCAGCTTTTATGATCTTGACGCAATTTTTCTACACGATTACATTCCTGGCTGTGCTCGTGTGTTCTGTCGGTGTATTAATTTTCTTCTTATGTTGTACTCCTGATGAAGAAAGATTTACCATTTTGACTAAAGCTCTAGGTTTCACATTAGTTGGAGCTGGTAGGTGAAACTGTAAAATTACGATAATTTAAAGTAATTAAATTTACTCATTTACATTCGTTTATCTTTTCTCTTCCGAAAGGATTCCTTCGTTTTTATAGCTAACACAGTTATTTTACGAGCTGTAGTTTCGAAAAATATGTGATGTAATTATAAGTTTTCATGGATTTTAAAACGAACCGAAAAATAGTAATAACAATGCATGTTCATAAATTGTTCATAATAAACGTTCAAATGAACACGAAAAAAAACGAAATGAACGAATGTAACTGAATAATTATGTTATTTAAATAATTATTTTTTAATTTTTATTTCGATTTTTTGTGAAATCCTAATATACATTTTCAATATATACTTTCAGGTATCAGCGCTGCCTTTGCAGTATTAATTTTCGGTTTATTTGGTAATAGAGACAATTGGATGCCTGGACATGACAACAATTTCTTTGGATGGTCCTTCGGAGTGGCTATAGCTAGTGTATTTGCTTTAATAGGTTCGGGTATTTTGTTTTTGACTGAAACTCGTATACAAGAAAAAAAAGAAAAATATTTACGAGAATCTCAAAGTCGATTCGAAATGGATCAAGAAACAAAGGCTTAAATTAAGTTATTGGTGCACTTCATGTATTATATTGCAACATTTTCCGTCCACTTGGTTGTGTACTGTGTATTTTCTACATTCTTTATTTTTTTGTTTTTTTTTTTACGATTTTGTATCACATTATATTTATAAGTGTGTATTGTATGCCACCGATTTTACAATTAAGGTATTTTCTAACCCCAAAAATATTAGTCGTCTTCCAGATAATCACTTTCACGAAAGACATTATTTATAAGCATTAATTGCCATATGTGAACAGTATTTTTGCAGAATCTATATTCCGTCTCAAGGGCATACTCTACCCTGAATTAAATTATCTCGACTTAAGACTGTCAGTATTTTCACAATAAGTAAGATTTTTTATTTTGTGTTCCACGTAGTTATATTTACATATTTACCTTGCGTAATTTTTAAGATTGTATAATTTTGTAAAATTAATTTTTATATCACAAAATTTTTGTCACACAACGAATTTTCTCAATATCAGTGCAGATAGTTTGCATGTTTTTTTTACCTATCACTTGATTGCATTTTTGTCAATTTTTTTACCATATTTAATGACTTGATTTTTTTGTTGTGAAATTTGTACTAATAAAAATTTTTACTGGAATTTGAATCGTCAAATTGAAATGTTTTAAGAGTGATTCGTTATGAAAATTCGCGAAAGTTTTAGTTTACGATTTCTAGGAGCTACACACATCGCGAAATTGTTTGGAAAATTTGTTGGTACAGGTGAAAATTCAATGCCATAGAAATTTTTCATCAACGATGTAATGCGTGTTCCAATCATAAACGTCCACGATCTTTGACATCAACTAGCCATAGAAGTAAGAAATGGGTAAAGATTTTACGTTGGTAACATTTGTTGAGGAAATTGGATCACTGTAAAGTTTTATTGAGGAGCAAAGTGATCGATCTATGCGCTAATTTAACATCAATGAGGATTATTGAAGCGAAATATTTCAAAAAAATGACGATTTTATCTGTAGATTTAATTATTTTTGAAACTTCACGAAGTTTTTCCCGCTATGTTGCCAACACTGACAGCATCTTCATTCGGAATTATTCCAACTGCCATGAATCAGTTGTTTAGTTATTAGTTATGTTGATATAAATCTTATACATGATAGCGGTTTTGGAATTCATCAAGAAAAGTATTAATGATATGCGATATTTGACCGTAAAGAGTGTATAGTATTTATTTTCCAATTGATGTACGTGTGTTAAGAAATGATTGAATACTGGCAGATTGCACCGGTGAAGATATGCTCTAGTTGGTTGCTGTTTCTGGCTCTGGATTTGATATCAAGTATGTAAACTTGAAGTTCACATTTGAAATGTGCCAATTTTTGCGTGACTTTTCAAATTTAACAATATTTTTGACTCTATGAGGCACTGGTTGAGGTTACATGAGGATGAAGTGGGTGGGCTTTTACGTAGGTGATACGTGTTATGTCATGTGTTCTACTAAAAGTTGAAAGATGTTCGGGTTTCGTTTCCAAATTGTTCTATTTCCTCCAATGTATTGAAAAACTATTTGAAATCGAATCATTCACGAAAGTAACTGTTCTAAGTATAGAAATTAAAAATTGGTAATCGCAAAAATTGCAGTAGAAAATGCATGAATTGCAATCTTTAAAAAAATTATTCTATTAGTGATTATCATTTTTGTTTTGTTTGTTTTTAAATTTTGATTTTCGTATATTCTCTTGTTTTTTTGATTCTCTAGAGGTTTTGACTCGTTTCCGTGTACAAAATATTTTAGTTTATGAATAAAATAATACTTCTTTACTTAATTACTGTCGTAAAGGAAGTGTATTTCTTGAATATTTTATGATCTAAATTTTGAACCAAACCATAGAACCCGTCTACGTTACGTCGTAAATTATTTTGCAACTTTAAATACAATTCGTCGATTTTTCCTGTTGAAATTTTTAATTAAAAAAATTCATTTAAAAAATTGATTTATGATTCTTTTATGCCAAATAAAAAATCAAAATAAGGTAACATTGTAAAGTCGATTCTGATTGGTGCATTTTTTTAGTTATTAAATTAATCGCTTGAGTCGCTGTTGGAAGGTTAATTTAATTTTAAAGGATTTTCATCTAAAACTTCGCAGAAATTACTTTAATTATGTAAATTTTTGAATTTTCAATTAACTTGAACCCCTCATATCGATTATAATTTGAAATTACTATAATTCGATGGAAAAAATCCGTAAAATTGCTTGAAATGAGATTTATCAGCGAGGAATGACGAGGCATTGCGCGTGTTTCCTATGAAAAACACGAAGAGATAAGAGTGTTTGCGTGTTTTATTAATTTACGTCGGTAAAGATAATTATAATTTATTTTCATTTAACTGGTATCTATTTTAAAATGTGATTGCGTTGTTGAACCCAGTATATTCGATCGATATAAATGTTTTAGTGATTGACGAACGTGAAAAATCGTACATTATTCGTGAATAGTACTTTGTGAAGTTACCAGAAGTTCGTACATCAGGAAGTATCGAACACTTTCAAGGTTACTATTTGTTATAATGTGGTAAAAAGGTGTAATTTTTCGGAATAATTTCACTTACGTTACGTGACAAATATATAGAAAGATGTCCGATAAACCGCAAAGTGTAAAAATAGGACATTACATTCTGGGTGCAACACTAGGCGTTGGCACATTTGGTAAGGTGAAAATCGGTGAGCACCAATTAACCAAACACAAAGTAGCAGTAAAGATATTAAATCGCGAGAAAATCAAAAGCTTAGATGTCGTAGGCAAGATACGCAGAGAAATCCAGAACCTGAAGTTATTCAGACATCCGCACATAATAAAATTATATCAAGTTATAAGTACTCCTACCGATATATTTATGATAATGGAATACGTCTCAGGAGGTGAACTATTCGATTACATCGTTAAACACGGCAAATTAAAGGAACACGAAGCTCGTAGATTCTTCCAGCAAATTATCTCTGGTGTCGATTACTGCCATAGGCATATGATCGTACACCGTGATCTAAAACCCGAGAATCTCCTGTTAGATCATAACCTACACGTTAAAATAGCCGATTTCGGATTATCGAACATGATGACCGATGGCGAATTCCTACGTACAAGTTGCGGATCTCCTAATTACGCCGCTCCCGAGGTAATCTCCGGTAAACTATACGCCGGACCTGAGGTAGATATATGGTCATGCGGCGTAATCCTTTATGCATTATTATGCGGTACTCTACCATTCGACGACGAACACGTTCCGACGTTGTTTAGGAAAATAAAACACGGTATTTTCTCGTTACCGGAATACTTGAACAAATCGGTTGTCTCGTTGTTATGCCATATGCTTCAAGTAGATCCGATTAAACGAGCTTCTATCGAGGATATCAAGAAACACGAATGGTTCCAACGCGATTTACCAACGTACCTGTTCCCTTCGCCTATCGAACATGATTCTTCGGTCATCGATACAGACGCTGTAAACGAAGTATGTGAGAAATTCGGCGTCAAAGAGCAAGAAGTCCATAATGCGCTGTTGAGCGGCGACCCCCACGATCAGTTAGCCATCGCCTATCATTTAATCATCGATAATCGTCGTATCGCCGATGAAGCAGCTAAAGCTGAAATCAAAGATTTCTATTTCGCCAGCAGTCCTCCTCCGGTCTCCTTTAGTCCGAGCGAATCGCTCTCGCAAAGCCCATTTAAACCGCATCCCGAACGTATTGCTCCTGCTCGTGAACGATCTTTAACCAAAGATGGTTTCATCGATAGGAACAAAAATGCCAATAAGAAAGCTAAGTGGCATTTAGGCATCAGATCGCAGAGTAAACCTAATGACATAATGAATGAAGTATACAGGGCTATGAAAGCGTTGAATTTCGAGTGGAAAATTATCAATACGTACCACGTACGTGTCCGCCATCGTAACCCGGTTACGAAACAGTACTCGTTGATGTCGTTACAACTCTACCAAGTCGATCAGAAAAGTTACCTTTTAGATTTCAAAAGCCTTAGCAGCGAACAAGACGCGAACTCTTTCAATAACAGTACCGAATCGGAGGATGTTTATAAAAAGCCTCCGGCCAATGTTGGTCACCATACAATGGAATTTTTTGAAATGTGCGCAGCTCTTATTACCCAATTGGCTCGTTGATCGGTTTAAATTAGCAATGAGTGAACGATACAGCTCGAATTCTCTCCTATATTTAGTTCTTTCCTTTTGATAGTTTATTTTGCGCTTTTTTTTCTCAAATTTTGTTTGAACGCGTGGAAAAAGGGCTTGTTTTGTAGGCTTTAAAAAGGTGGTTGCGACGTATTATTTTTTTAACGATACGATGTTTCTAGCTTTAAACGAATTAATAACTAATTTTTTTCTTAATTTAACCGGATCGAGTTATATTTGTGATTGATGTCTACGCGACGTATTGTGTATACCACTTTTATTTATTTTTTTAATTTTTATCTCCTCGTATCGAGACCATCTCGTATACAAATTAACGTTATCGCGAGTATTTTTTTTATTCGCGTTTTTATCGGATGTTTTTCTTTTTATTTCGGTATCTTTACGATATATTTTCATCGTATATTACGTCGAAAATATATTCACGTTTGTATTTAAATTTATACTTTTATAATTACAAATGTGAAATACGTATTGGATTTTTTTTTGTTTTATCGTAATTTCCGCCATTCTATGGTGTTACCATTGTAAGTGTTATTTTTTTAATTCTATTTTCAGCAATAATTTGCTGGAAATTGTAATTTTTTTTGTTTATTTTGCGTGTTCGTTTAAATGCTTTAAAAGTACGTGAATTTTTTCAACATATACACCGATTTATGTATTCTCTATTGTATATTTTATGTTTCCTACGGAATAAATTTTTTTTATCCGGAGTTTATTTTTTATTTCACCCTTTTAGCTTGTTATGTGCATCGAAAGAGAATCTAAATGTAGTGCTTTCTTTCCTAAAAACGGCCTCTATATATTTTAATACCAAAAGTGGTAGGATATTTTAAATTTAGAAATGCTTGGCGTTGATATGACACGTAGAACAATGCTCTTTGTGCGATTTTTCCACTAATTGAAGTACTCGCGTAGTATTCTGTAATTTATGTTGTATAAATAAACGAAAAGAGAGGAAAAAAGTGGTCGATGTACGAAACGAAGCCAATAAAGTTGATTTTGTTTGAAGAAATTTTACGCTTGTGTAGAAACGTTGAAGGAAATAGCGAACAAAGGTCGAAATATGTGGAAATGAGCGAAGCAGATTAATTCTGTCATAAGTACACGAACTCGTTATTTTCATTTTGGCAAACAATCTGTTATTTGATAATTCCAGTTGCGGAGAAATGAAATTTGTGAAAATTCATTTTCATTTAAAAACCTTTTGGACGCCATTTTTAGGACTAAATCGAAGGATAAATTTTTTTTTCGTTGAAACATTTTTAACATGTTTAAGAAATTAGTAAAAGGGAAAAAGTTCTTATGCAATGTACCGAAAAAATCGATAGTTTTCGCGTAAAAAATTATTAAAAAGTCACAAACGTACTACGCCCGTCAAGTTGATACCGGCCACCGCGTACTAGCGGAAGACTGTCGCTTTCCGGTATGAACTTGAACGCTCGTTTTTTCGAGCTTACGCGGTTGCAACGCGTAACCGCGCATCTTCCGCTAGTACGCAGTGGCCGGTATCAACTTATCGGGCGTATGTTCGTGACTTTTCAACATTTTTTTACGCGAAAACTATGGATTTTTTCGGTACATCGCATATAAAGTTTTTTCCTCTTATTATCTTTAAAGGGTTGAAGTGACTGAAAAAATCTAAAAATAATTTCACATTTTGTGGAATAAACATGAATACGAAACGATTCGAAGTTACTAGATTTTATCAACTTTAAAATACCCTCAAATAATTTTTTCATTTGTATGTTCAGTTTCAGAAAGTTCAAATTCGCAGGCGGATATAGAAAGTCATTTAGAAATCGGTCGAGATTTTCTGGCCCGTGGTCAACTGCAAGATGCCTTATCACATTATCACGCTGCCGTCGGTAAGAAAATTTCGAATTTTTCCCTCTTGCGTATTTCCATTGTTATTAACGAACAATTTTTTCACCTTACAGAGGGCGATCCTAATAATTACTTGACATATTTCAAAAGAGGAACCGTCTATTTAGCTTTAGGTAAAGCGAAATTCGCCTTATTAGATTTTGATAAAGTGTTGGAATTAAAACCGGATTTTCATTCGGTAAGTATTTATCAGAAATATAAAAATAGTCGTGTGCTTTCGTTTGTTTAAAAATTTCATTTCGTTAATGAATTATTCATGAAAAAACTAAGATAAATTTGCATTAAATTTTACACTAAAGTTCGCATTTTTGAATTTATTATTTTATTTTACAGGCTAGACTTCAAAGAGGACTACTGTTGATGAAACAAGGCGAAATACTGAAAGCCAAAGATGATCTATACCATGTGGTAAGGATTTAAGGGTATTTTGATGGTGTAAAAATATGATTTCATTAATTGTTTTCTTTTTCAGTACGCTTCAGATCCAAACAACTATCAAGAGGCGTACGAAAATTACCAAAAACTAGACAGCATTCAGTACGAAATCGAGAGTAGTCATTATTATTACGAAAATCGAGATTACTACTCGGCCATTCAATTATTGACGAAAGTAATCGAGGTAAATGCGCGGATAATTTATAATTTTATCGTTAACACGGTGAAAATTCAAATTCTACATACAATTACAGACATGCCCTTGGTCTCCGATGCTGAGGGAATTACGTTCAACATGCCATTTAGAAAGAGGTGATACAGAAGCTGCCATATTAGATTTAAGATCAGCCACGAAATTACTTACCGACAATACGGAAGGATTTTATAAAATATCAATGTTACAATATCGTCTCGGTAAATTAGGCGACTCGTTAAAGTAAGCGAATTTAATTGCAAATGTTTTTAATTGAATGGTGCATAATGAGTTTTTCTTTCTTCGACAGAGAAATCAGAGAATGCTTAAAATTAGACCCCGAACATAAGAATTGCTTTCCGCATTACAAAAAGGTGAAAAAAATCGATAAACTTATGTCTGACGCCGAAGATCATGTTTCCGCCAAGGAATACGGTTTATGCGCGGAAAAAGCCAAAAAAGTAAAAACAAGGGTTATTTTTAGTTTAATTATTCGCACTTTCGTAACCGAGGTATTTTTAATCGTAGATGTTATTAGCGGAAAAGGAAGAACCTATGATTATGTTCTTAGCTAAACAGAAATTATGCCACTGTTATTTACACGACGAACAGTTCCAATTAAGTTTACAGTATTGCCAAGAGGCCTTGGATATACATAGGACAGCTGATGTACATTGCGAAAAAGCTGAGGTGTATATTGCCACCGAAATGTATGAAGAAGGTGAGCTTCATCTGGAAGGTAAAAATTACTCGAAAAATTATCGTTTAACCTTTGTTTTGTTCTGTAGCTGTACACGAGTTCAATAAAGCTTTAGAATTAGATAGAGAATACCAAAGAGCTGTTAATGGTATGAAAAGAGCTCAAAAATTACAAAAAATGTCCGAAAAGAGAGATTATTATAAAATATTAAACGTCAAAAGGACGGCTACGAAGCAAGAAATAATCAAAGCTTATAGGTAAATTTGTGTTTATTTTCAAAATGAACATCTACGAAAATTTTTTTAACGGTTCATCGATTTTTTAGAAAAATGGCTCAGAAATGGCATCCTGATAGTTTTCAAGGTGATGAAAAGAAAATGGCGGAGAAAAAGTTTATCGATATTGCCGCTGCTAAAGAAGTTCTTACTGATCCTGGTAAAGAATCGTTTAATTCGCTAAAATTCGCTAAAATGAAATTGATTATTATACATACGTTCTTTTCTTTGTTTAGAAAAACGACAGAAATTCGATAACGGCGAAGATCCATTGGATCCTGAATCCGGTGCTCATCCTCAAGGCTTCAATCCATTTCAACAATTTCACCAATTTCACGGCAGTCCTTTCACGTTCAAGTTTCATTTCAATTGAAAATCTCACTAGAATTGTTTGGCTTTTTTTTTGTTTATTTGGTATCGAAGAAAAGTAGGGATTGGAGGAGATTCTGCAAAAATTCGAGAAACGTGGACCGACGATTTTGTCGCGTATTTATCTGTCACGTGCAGTATTGTATATCAAAATTAATTTGTAAATATCGATCAAAGATATCAACGTGTAAGGTGAAATAAATCAGCCATTTGAAATGGTTAATCAAGAGCTTAGACAGGTTGCCTCGTCTTCCTTTTCAGTTAAATATTCCTTAGCATCGTGGATTATGCTTCAATTTACCAATTTTTTGTTTTGGTGCGTAACCTGTAAAATATTCAGTTGTATATTAATGTAAAAGTAAAACACGATGTAATTATGTTTTAATCAGAGTTTTTAAATTTACGCCATATGTGGTATATTCGTGCCTAGGTGATGCTAGTAGATTGTTTCGTGTACTCTGTTGTGTATTTTAATTATTTATTCGCTAACTTGTTTTTTTTTCTCTTTCGTGAATTTTTGATTCATTTATTTTTTTTACATAATAAAATGAATATGTTACCGTTTTTTATTTATTTTTCTCAATGTATTTGAGCGATGAATAGATAGGATTTGAATAAGAGTACATCAACATGTTGCTTTCGAAAAAATTTCGGATTTTTATAACCTCTGAAATTTCTAGATGTTTTGGCCATGCTTCGAAATGCTCGTTGATATTTTTCAAAATGGACCTGCGAAGTTGTTTATTATACTTTCATGGAACATATCAACGATTGGTGGTACTTTTTTGATAATTTGTTTTTCAAGTCATTAAGGATATTTTCGGTATCTAAAATTGTGATTTTTGTTACGTTAAATTGTATTTTCACAACGTAACGTACTGTCAAAGTCATAGTTCAATTTTAGACTCGTTCGAGTGGAATTTTTCCTTAATTAGTTTTGCATGCGTGACGCGGAAAATAATTTTTTTAAATGCAATTAACCCGGCGCAAACCAATTTTGCGATGTTTTTTCAAACCGTAATTAAATTCGCGTTGCAAAATATTTCAGCGGCATAGAGCTTCAGCTTTTCGTAGCTTTAAGCGCGTAGTTATTGGTAATAATAATCATCGTTGTAGCGTAAAGAACTACCGGAGATGTGGAAAATCATATGGAAACGTCGTTGAATACTGAAAAAGAATTTTACTTGGTGGCGTAAACAACTCATTAAAATTTTACGCGTAAATTTAGCGAAAAAAATTGTAAAAGATCGTGTAAGCGTTAGATCTAAATTCAATTTGGTATATTAACAGTGTTGCCATTTCAAAAGATACGAAAAGTACACGAGGCAAGATGAAAAGATATTGATGAAAAATAGTCGAAACAAGGAAGACCTCCTATTGATAGTATTGTTCGTTGAAATTCTATAAAACCTTACCTAAATCCTTGCCAAGCACTTCCGGTTGATATTTTAAAACAATAGAACGACGTAACACGAAATGTCGAAATCACTTACCTGTTTTTTTGATCGAAAACTGTACCGTAAATGGACACGTTATCAAAACGGAAAATTGGGCGCGAAAAGTTTGATAAGTTCCCACGGAAAGCATGGTAATTAAACATGGAATTACAAATCAACGGAAAATTGCTGGTAATTAGCAAATCCAGGTAGTAAGTTGATTACAGGTAAGATCTAACTTCGTCTTATAACGGTTTCAGGTATCAAACGCCGGAGAATTTTTCATCATCGAAAAAATTGAACTCTGGCGTAGCGACGGTACGGGCATATAGCATCGAGACATTCTTTTTCGGTTCATTTCAGTTCAGTTGATTCTCGATTGTCCCTCCGTTCCGGTGAAAGTAGTAGTCGGCAGAGGGAAGAGAAGAGAACGCAGGTGGGACGATTTCAAATACCTGTTGCGGCGTTGCTATAATAACATACAACGAAAGGTGTATATTGTACTCATGTAACATGTACACAATGCAATCTGCTCGTTCAGAATCCGTTGCCTTTTTACCAGAAGATGGCCGAATACCAGTTTTTTATGTTTTATGAACTATTTCGTATGAAACTTATCGTTTAAAGTTGCGGTTACGCGGTTTTCCTACTGTTTCGTTAGTTAATTTCAGTTTTTTTTTCGCAGTTTTAAAAGTAAACGTATATGACAGTTTTTAAGTGCGAACTGAAACCGAACGGATGACCTGATCGTGTAAGTATGATTTGTTGATTTGATATCGTAGCAGGTAGTTGTGGGTAGATTTGATTTGAAATTACCGAATTTAAATTTCATCAAGATTATAACGTTGACGCCAGAAATTGCTAATCAACGCGGATGATTTATACATTGTTTAATATTCCATCACATTTTGGTGTTATTTAACAACGATTCGTATACGATGCATACGTCGAGATGCTGTAATGTTCGGTCGAGATGCAACTTTGTGGTATGTACTTTTGAAATACACCGTCGTCATTCCAATTTCATAAACGATGTAACCGAATTAAATACGGCAAGGCTTTACCTTTATCAAGCCGCAAATGCATTTGCATTCATAATTGTTTCCTGTTTAGGGTAGTGAAATTTAAATTTGCGGTAAGACTAGTTCAACGAAGGTTATGTTATCACATGCAATATGTCTTCTGCGGTGTGATTTTGTATGTGTTTACATTGAGTCCACACGCGCCAATTTAGTTACAATTTTCATTCTATCATGAAATAACTTCTCGTTGTACTAAACGATCCTTTATACTCGTTTGTTCCTTATCAAATTTTCATTTTTTGGCATCGGATAATTCAGTGGTTTATTACGAGCAGGAAAATACGTTCGGAAATTGGTTTAAAAATAACCGCAATTTTCTTATTTTAAACGTTTGTTTGGTGATGCGATGAATCTATAATTGAACGTTGTTTCTTTATTTTTGATTAAAAATAAAAATTATCAAACTATGCCAACACTAACAATTTTAGCTCGAGAACATGAGCAAGTTTTATCGTGAAATTCTGAGAAATTTGAGGTACGAGTTTGATTATTTTCGAGACGAATCGGTGTTTTGTTTTTGTAGCTCGTAAGACGATGTTGACCTTTTTTTCGAACTCGATTGTATTGAAAAACGCTCGAGGATGTTGATTGATCAATTAAACATTTAATTTGTGGTTTAAAGCATAGAAAGTGTTTTAAAGTTTTTGACAAATTGATGTATTATTGAAATGAAGGTGGATGCTTTTAAATATTTTGAAAATGTGATTTGCGTTATTTAACGAGCTTTTGAGTGATAAATGACAAGTTAATCTAAATATAGAAAGCTGTAGATGTGAATTTACCTAAAATTTGATGACAGATTTTGTGACTAATTACTGTATTTTCATGTTGATGTTTTTTTTCTCGAGATGAATTTGAAAAACCATTTACAAGAACTTATTCCTTCCGCCGAATTATCAAAATCCAAAATGACGTTTCCATTAACAAAGTAAGCTTGAAATTACTTGCCATAAATGGCACCTAAATTCGACCAAGTTCAAAGCCAAGGCCTTTCGTACTAAAATTATCGCAGTCCTGTGTATCCCAAACGATCAAATATTTACATTTCACAATAGCTCCGCTATATACAAATCGTTAATTGAAAAAACAAACCCCATATCGTCCATTTGAAGTTATCGCTCTGTTTATGACTTGTGTAGTTATATCCAATTATGGTTTTTAAATATCGTCTCATATCGATTGTATCTGCGGAAACCGTAAAAGCCATCGATGCTCTTGTGGAAAATAATTCGTCAAATGTCCTCTCGTTTTACCTCTTTATTGGATGAAATATCGGAAACCTTGAATATTATGGTCACGGAATCGTGTTACCGGCGTGTGTTGCAAAACGAATTATCTATACGGATTCTAAATTATTTTCGTTCGTTTTCAAACGTTTTTCAATGATCGATTGATAAGATCTTGAGGTTTTAGGAAATTACTCTTCCAACATTTCGGAATTACGAAATCGATGAAATGTAGTCGAAGTGAAAATAAAGTTAACTTGGAACGTGGCGAAAATGTCTAAACGAAGCATTGAAATTTTTCGTCGTGTTTATCGTGTGTATGAAAATTGTCAAATGGAATCGTTCGAACGAATAAAAGATGAGATTTTAGGAAAAACATTGTATATTTAGATTCATCAGAAGCAGGAAACTGGAAATGTGTCAACCATAAAAAAATCGAATAAGATAAAACCCTTTTACATTTACGTTTTCACTTAATCGAACCTTCAGCTATAATCAAAATTTACTTATTTTGAAGAAAATCAAACGCAGATATTGTCATTTCAAAGCGGCAAGGAAAAAAAAGGACAGCTTAGCTGCTTTTGAATGATGTGACATTTAGAGCGAAAATAGTTATTTCATAAAAAAATAAAAACGATGAAATAAATAATACTTTTTTTCAATTTTGTGATCCTCTGAGACACTTTTGTTGTGTTCCCTCTCCCCTCCACTACTTTCTATTCAGCTCTTCGTTCATTTTAAAAACTTTGAGGTATTCGCTAAAAATCAAGAAATCAACTAAAAATTTATTCTTATGATTTTTTGGTGTCCTATTCCCGAAAGTCCAAGAATGAAATAGTTTCTTGTCATTTTTACTTGTTCGCATCCTACTCGATTATTTTAAATTTAATTTACATAAACGCGTTATGACGATAGTGATGAATCATTGTGGTGGAGAAAAGGGAAATTCTGGCTCGATTTTTTTTACGCTCTTCCGTTTTCGTTATTGACTCCCACACGTGTTCGGTAATTGCGATCTCAGATCTGCAAATCACATCAGGTAGATCTGCTGTAACATTAGCTCTGGAGATTATCGATTTATCAATATACCGAAGACTCGTACGCGGTTAATTTTTCATTACTGATCGAAGATCGTTTTATAAAATGAGGAGTAAATAGTATAAAAACTTGAGGCTAATTCCGGTTCAATATCTCGCATACCATAGAACGACACACGCATTTATAGAATGTTGAACGATAACAGTTCATCGATTTGATGCGTTATAAAACCCGTTATCGATATGCAGCGTGTAAAAGCGCCTTAAAAATGCGCTTTTTTACATTAATTCACGCAAATATTGCGAGCACGTTTTTCCTATTCTAAATTTAAAGATAAACGAACTCCCAACTTGACCTTTGATGCTGATAATGCTCGTAAAAACGTTGGCATCTTGACGAATTTATTTTTAGAGGTTTTTTCTCTTTCGCAACGTCTTCATCCTTTTTTTTCGCGTTAACCAAAAAAAGAACAGGTAGAAGGTTTGAGTATTTACACCGTTCGTTGGTGGTTCTAAGCAGTGTTGGCTTTTCAGGCCGAAATGACATAATCATTGCCAAGACGAGTGGTTTCATATGTAAATAGCGAATCGCCAAGAGATGTTATCGATTTCGTATTTCGTAGTCGTCTCTCGAGTATTGAGTATGGTCCGGAATGGCAGCGGTGAAAAGAACTTGTGAAATCCATCTCATTATGTCCGTTCGATTGACGATATTTATTAGAAATTAATCGACGAGGTGCGTAGAGTGGTCAAATACTTTCAATTAAGATCTTCGACGTGTTTTTTTTCTGCAAATCGCAACGACCGGTTGATTATCGAGTTGTAGCGTTTAGCTAAGTTTGAATAAGATATTTATCTTGCGAGATTCTTGTCCTTGGTGTGCTCGAGGAGATAAGCGAGGAGTGGTTTTTTGGTCATTTAGAATTTCAATTGTGCTCGAAATCGAGTGGATGCGAATTATTAATTTTGTTTGTTCGAATTAAGTGTTCATACAATTTTTTGGATTACCGAAAATGGCAACACTGAAATTAAACGAAAATCGTCGTTTAATCGCTATATCAATTATCATTCAATTATTCAAATTTTCGCAATTTTGGATAATTTCAAGTTATCAAATTGTGCCTAAAAAAATACCTGATGTTTGGTCCAGTTTGAGTCATGATTTGTGGCATTTTTCGTTGATTTTTCGAGTTGTCACGAAGCTTTAAAAATTCCAAGCTCGATAACTTCCTAAAAACGAAAAATGGAGGAATTTCATACATAACCTATTTTATAGTAAATTTCAAGGCCAACCTAGGTTATTTGCGATTTTTACCTATCTGCTATTTTTAAGGTGTTACAAATCTCGTAAATTTTCCAATCTACATATCTCGCCAAGTATTGAAATTGACAAAAATTTAAATATAACCTATTTTGTAGTACTCGTTAATATGTATCAAACAGGTTATATGTAATTTTCTTTATTTGATGTTTCTAAGGATCTATCGTATTTTTAAATATTCCAAGTTCGATAACTCTTTGAATTCACTAAACAGGAGAAATTTGCATATAAACTATTTAATAGATTTTCAAAAACACTAAAATTTAGGTCATGTGTAATTTTCACCTAAATGGTGTTTTTTCCGTAATAAAATCGATTATTTATTAACAAATAAATCGCATCGAAATCGAATAAAAAATATTTAATTTCTTTCATATTTTTGTAAAAAAAAAACATCCTCATGTATTTCTTTTTTAATGATTTTCTTAATATAAATTTTGGTCATTTTTCGCCCAAATTGTTCCACTACAGGTCACATTCTGGATAAATGGTCAAAGAATGTGTAATAATTCACTTGTCCTTCTTCGTTACTCGGTCGGACATTCGAGTAATATTAAATTTGACACTATTTGTTCAAGAGGTTCGTTTTTGACGTAAATTAGCCCAACGAAGAATAGAAGAATATTAAAAATACATTCGCCAATAATCACGTTTTTTTTACTGTACCAACTCATAAACATATCAACGAAATACCTCGAAGTATGTTTACTTTAGACGCAATCTCAACCGACTATTTTTACTTCCTCAAAACGATGCCACTTTCGCCAAACAAAACACTTCGAGGTACGATAGGTTTTGATTCGATTAAAAATTCAAATACTCCGACAGCTTGAACGTTTTTTAATTTTGAATCGTGTAAAACTCTAGACAAAGTAATCGGAAATGTATAAAGACAATGGATTGTGCGACATCCGTGCAACCGGTTCGGGAAGAAGAAATTCTTACGTGATCGATGTGAATTATCGTTTATGATTTGATATAGAAAATAAAAATGGCGTCTAGAAATTCCTTCGTTTTTACGCGAAATATATCGTATTTGAAATTCGAATTTTATTAACGTTGAAAAATTCCAGTTACGAGGATTTCATATTTAAACCAGTTCCCATGTTATATGAATTTTTAACCTATTAAACAACTCGTTAACGCCAGCCGATGTAAAAAAAAGTCCCATATAACGTTATTGATTTTTTTGTCCTTTTTACCGACGCGGACGATTATTTCGGTTACGATGCGCGCGCCGAAGCTCGCTGAACTGGTTCGATGGCGTTTCCAATTCGCAAAATCGCGCACCCACTAATCGAATCGACAAATTTTCATGTAAAGTGGAAATACATAAGGTGCCAATTATATGGTACACGAGTACGAGTTCTTTTTTAAATACACAACTACGCATAACAATTACACGCCAAAATGAATAATTTTTTTTCAAGATGTCCATTTTTTTCATAGAAATAATACACTTAACGCTACATCGTAACCTTAGTAACGTTATTTCTACCGTATTATATAGAATCGTGTGCGTATAATCAGCACGTGTGCATAATAATGTGCCCAGGGTACCTTACTGAAACGACGAAAAAAAAATAGATCCTCCTGATACGCATTGGTTTATATACGCGGGTTATGTTTATGTAAAATATTACCTCGTTTGGGTTAACTTTTAAATAACCACGTACCGTTAATATAACGTAACAATTCTCTACATTTTTCTCTTCTCTCTGTACATTTTACTCGCTTCGAACTAACTGGAGCGACGGTGTACTTTTAGATTGTTACACTTATGGAGTTAGGTGCGCGTAAAAAGTGGTCATAAATGCTTTGTAATACAAGGTTATGCGACGTATGTACGTGTTATGACACGATATACCTTTCGTGTGTATTTACAGATGTCAAGTGTAAGCGGGGAGGGTGATCGAGGTGTAAAAATATGGAGCAGTGCGTGTATGGAGTATGGACGTCGATTGAGAAAAATCGTTGCGTGTGATTTGTAGTTCAGGAGATTTATCTCGAAGAAATGTCGATATTTTCGATAGTCTTGCTCGAGTAATCCTTGATAAGGCGAGCAGATATCCTGGCTCGTGCGTTTTATGGATTTAAGTCGCGAAATAATCGTTATATTGGAAAAATTGAAATCTTTCCCAATAAAATTTACGATAAGAAACATGAACTTTTTTCTTCATCAGTCGTTCGATGATTTAAATACTCGCATAATTTATTTTAGAATTATTACAATAATATCTCGTAATCATAACTACAATTATTTTCAAATTATCTTTTTAATTTTAATTTTATTTTTATTATTTAGTGGTTTCATTATACCAAGGATATGCCTAAAAAAATGTTCGTGTCATTTTGATTGAAAAACAAACGATTTTTTTTTGTCAAAATGGTAAAATTTTAATGTAAACAGAAAAATATTATCATATTCGAATTCAACGTGAAATTTTAATATATTTTGATAGGTCACATGGGTATTTGAAAAAAAAATTTAGATTACGTGATTGCAATTTGTCGATTTAGTGATAATGGAAATACAGTAAATTTGGTACGATGATGTAATGTGAATTTTGATCGGACAAAATTATATATGCGCTTCCCTTTGGCCGAAATTTTTGCGAATTAATATTTCGTTTTTCGATTTTTTTTTCGGATTTTCTACGTTTATGTGAATAATTTGCAATCAATTTTTTGGCATTTTTGACTATGAAAACTTGTTTTTTTTTAATTTTTTTTCATATCTCTCATGGGGTTTCATGTTTTTGTGAAGATTCGCAATCGATTTTTCTATAATTTTGAGCCGGATCGCTTATTTTTTTTTTTTGCCTTATTTTTCTCGGGGTTTTCATGTTTATGTGAAAATTTGCGATTAATTTTTCCCTTTTTCTGGCTCGCATTAGTTATGTTTTTAATTTTTAATTTTTTTCTTCATATTTTTCTTGCATTTTTCTAGTTTTTGTAAAGATTTTCGATTAATTTTTCTGTTATTTTGTACCAAGTTACCTACTTTTCTATTTTTCGATTTTTTATTACATTTTTTAATTTTTTTTTTCATACCTGTTTATAGGTTAGAAACAAAATAAATGCATCAAAAAAAAATATATATATTTCTCATGTTTTTTTAATGTTATTGTGAAGATTTGCGAGCAATTTTCTGTAATTTTGCTCTAAATCACTCTTTTTTTTCAGATTTTGATTTTCTATTACGTTTTTCTAACATTTTTTAGTCATTTTTCAACGTTTTTCTCTTAATTTTGGTGTATGGAATATGAATGCGCTAATTAATTGATACGAAATTTTGTTTGTTATTTTTTTGAAAAATCCTGAAGTACAGCTTCTATGGGTCGAAATTGTAATTTTAGTACAATGGTGTAAAAATTGATTAGAAAGTTTTTTTTGGCATTTTTGCAGTTTTTTTCGAAGTTTTTCTTTTAATTTTAGGACATTGAATTATTTAAACAGATATGTTAGTTGATTTTCGAAGATTTTTTCAAATTTTCATGTTTTTTGATGCAAATTTTTGGATTTGAGAAAAATTTTACGATTTTGTTGTTTTTATTATTTTTATATTTTATTTGTTTTATATTTTTCATTTTTTTTAATTTTGTACAAAAATTGAAAAAATAAGAAATTATGGAGAAACGGAGTCGAAAAAAAGTTGAAAAAATTTTTAATTTATTAGCTGAACCCTTTTCTTTTAATTTTTATTGCTAATGCGATTCGCAAATGATTCGCTTGAATGCTTCAGCAACAAAATCTGCATGCAAATCCGAACCGAAACCACGAAACTTTTTGCATCATGTGCTAAGCGAAATCGCATATCAAGATCGTTTGACCACGCTCTTTTCAAGATCGTCGATCCAAGTTAAACCTGTTCTAATTTTTTTTTCAAATCCTAAAATCATAACCGTAACGGCGTAATATCATATTTCTTTGACACCTAAGCATCACATAAGTATAATCAGCTTTTACACCGAGTTAACCAAAACCAGTTCCAGTTTAGGAGACCGTATCTGTGAGTTCCAAACCATCACACGCGCGATACCTTAAACGGCGATTCTAGTGAAAAAACTCTCCTACGCGAATACCTCATCATTTTGGAATGACGATTACACCCGTACACGCCTTTGTGTACAATGTCCATACCGGAGTTTACCGTTTTTGCTCGTAGGTTCATCAACGTCCGCAATGGTCACTGACTCGATGCGCATAAAGTACATATACGCGGAGAGGCACGCGATTCAAAAGATTTTTATTACAAGGCGAATGATCTAGTTAAAATGGAAGCTCGCAAAGTCATTGTCAAGGTGATTCGCGTATTAGGTGGTAAACGAAAACAAAAGATCGGATTGTAAACAAGCTGGAGAAACAACTGTGGAAATATTTCTCCTCTATTGTGTAGCTTACTCCGATTCGCCGACATACGGCGATTTCAAGGTTATTCAAGGATTATCCCCTTGTCTTCCAAGAAAATACTCGATTAGTTTTCCATCGCCAAAACCATACGTGATTGTTTAGTATTTAAATCATTCCGATAATTACCCAAGTCGACTTATAAAAGTACATATAAACCGAGTGATTATAATTTATGGCTACGATTCGTCTTCCAATACTTAATTTTCGTAAAAGCCCCGGTAATTATTTCGTTTACGTCGATTTGGCTAAATTCTCGTGTAAATACTATTTACAAACGTGACGCGACTGTTTATCGATTCGCGTTTAATTTTTCATCGATTTTTCTCCGGGCCAAGAAAATTGCGCCTTTAACGAGCAACCGGTTCTAAACTAGCGTATGATGATTAAACGAAAAAAAAAATCGCATCTCGATATACACGCTACCGACGACGTGGAATTCGTGGAAAAACGCTTTGTACCGCAGATTCCACCGAATCCTCCACATCTAATTCAATTCCATATTAACTTCGTTCGTCCGAATCAAAATGGGTCATTGTTGAATCGTCTCCTTGGTCAAATTCCACTCGAATCAACCCTCCTACGAAAAATTTCGTCAATATTGCCCTCGATACCTGATTCTATCATCTTGGTGCGTCGTAACACGAAGAAAAAAAATCATCTGCGACATTTGGCAACTATACAAATCACCCAGAGCTCGTGAAATTACACAAATACCAATAATTACCACTATTGTACCGTATACGCGGCGATGAAACGCGAAAAAAATTAATTTATTTAAATTTAAAATATCCTTGAAAGCGGTATTACGCGAAAATGATTTATCGACGATGAACATAACGAGAAAATTTTCGCGATTGTTTCGAGCTATTTTAAGTGGCCAATTGACGAAACAGATTTTTCGCACAAAGAAAATATTACGTCCTTTTTACAAATATTTCTTAAATCGAGTAATCTCCGCGAGGAAATTATAAATAAAATTTTCTACGCGTTAAATTACCGCGTTATTTGGCGTCAAACAAAGGAAGCTGATTTTGGTCGTGAAAAAAATTCGTAAAATTGCATTAATCCGAAGTAATCGCGGAGAAACGCGGCAAACCTCGTAAATACTCGCAAAACTCGAGACTTGAAATTCATTTATTATTAGTAGAACTTTGCTAAGAAATATATTGAAGAACGAATTCTCCCATTCGTTATAGCTTCAAGAAAACCTAATTTGTAAATTCGGAATCGGCGACATCGAAAATCATACGATCGATATATGTGACTTTTTTTCATCAATTTTCAAACACCACCCTTCGCTCCTACATTCCTTCGTGGCGTTATTTATTTTTTTTGTAGCATTTAAATAAGTTCCTGTAACAATAAATTTATTAGTAATGACCAAGAAGGTCTCAAAGTGTTGTAAGAGGTTTCATAATGGAGGGCTAAAGCTGAAGAAATGTTTCAAAAGTTCATAATTGTATCACCTCGCCTTAACAGAACTTCCAAACAAGAAATCGTCCATAAATTCGAGTTCAGCTATATCGAAAACCTAACAATCGATATGCGTGATGATTTTTTATCACATTTCAATGATCCGCTCCCTTTGATCCCCATCCTCACTTCATCCCCATCACCTTATCCTTTTCCCTGCTACTCCTCTATGCTTACAATAACCAAAAATGAACTCGTCTTGTCAAACGAATTAGTCTTTACATTGAAATGACTTTCAGCTCGTATTCCTTCTTTGCGGGCAATTTGAGTAAGTGGAAGGGATATTCAAGAAAATGGTGGGGGTATATGACCCAAAAATGATAAAAAATCGTCATGTATATCGACTGTCAGGTTTTCAAGGTCGCTAATTCCGAATTTCGGGTCGATTCAACGATATCAATTACATTTATTCGATAACTCGCCGTTTTTTAATTCGATTTACGTGAAAAGTGACAAAAACACGATCGCATCTCGCTCGACGCACATCTCGTTACAAAGTGCGCTCGAATCGACTACCGTAGTCGAGTTAATAAGCCAAATTGAGCATAAAAAATACCAGATGAGATTTAAATTCACGGCTGTACACTCAGACAAGGTCATATGATCGAACAAAAGAAAAAAAATGAAACTAGTTATAGGAAGAGCGGTCTTCTATTCAAGCTAGAAAACAATTCAGGAAAAAAAGAACGAGCGTGACGAATACTTGAAATGATAATCAATCGTATATAAACATACTCGGGGACGAGTACAAGCTACGTGTAGGTGTCTGATGGAGCGTTTTAAATAAATACGCGTCGACCTACCCTTATGACGTGGTTTTTTGGAGGAAGGTGAATTTTGCGCTAAAACACTATTTGGGTTACTTCCTTCGCAAAATATTCTCATATAACGGTAGAAAAAAATTGTAAATTTAACATATCGGCTGAGTTTTGATCGCCCATTGGACACCTACGATATCGGAGCCGAAATTTAATTATAATTTTTCAAACGGGAATAGATAATCTCGTAAGGATATCGATTTAATGGCGTACATTATCATAAATTAATTCGCTAAGAAAAACTTCATCTCGTCGATGAAAAAAGTCTTTGAAAAGCTGTCAAAAAAAGCTCGTATTTCACGAAAAGTTCCAACATTAATGATTCCATTTGCTTGAAACGCGAACTCGTCATTTCGGCATGGTGTGTTCCTCGGGCTCGATTACACTTATAAATATTTAATTACGAATTGTTTTCCAAAACCACGTAGGCGATGTAGGCAACGTTTCCATGATGGTTTTTCTCCGGCTCAAGGACAAATTCGCGGCAGCTTCAAGCGAATATTTTGAAAGCTCGTCAATCTACCGCACGCATAGACATCGCGTAGAAAATACGTCCAAAGAGATTCCTCTAATAGCCGGCATACTATAATCGGTCATGTTCGAAATGACTTAATATACAATTGAGAAACGCGCAGAGAGCAATACGTAAGATGGAAGAAAAAACTACAAAACACGTTTCGATTAAATAACGTTCTCTCGTAAGTTGAAGATCGGCCGAAGAGAGATATACGCTAGATCAAGCTCAAAAATGGTAGTAACAGGAAGTCTAGACGGCATTTCAGCTTCTTCATGTCGCGTTCTACGTGCTATTGTAATTATGAAAGTGAGATTGAACCGGTATTGAACGTATATCGTCATGCGAGTGCGTTATGATAAAATGCCAACCGTATACGAGCCAAGATGCTGTAAACGTCTTCGAGCAAGGTGCGTCTCTTTGAGATCGAGTATGTTGTAAGAGAACGCTCTATTCGTACATCTCTTTACAAGTACGACGAGATGCTCTGAGCTACGATGTTTTCAATTTGTATGCTAATTAAATCGTATACTGTATTTGGACCAAGCCGCAGAATACTCAGATAAGCTCGTTTAATAACGTGTTACGCAATTATATTTTCTATACATAGAAATCATAACTTATCGTAAGCCTGCTTAGTGCTGCGTTCCGAAGATGAATTAAATTATCTTAGAGATGACTGAATTCGTATTCTACATCCGAAACGATTTTTTGAATCTTTATGCAGGTTTTGAATTATAAACTATATTTTTTAAATGATATTTTTCAATATTCAATTTAATAATATTTTAATGAAATTGTTTGCGAACAAAGAATTAAAATGTAAATGAATAGTTCGCAAACAAAAAATCAAAAATGTAATCGAATCGTTCGCGAACAAAGAATCAGAAATATGAACAAATTGTTTACGAACGAAGAATCAAAAATGTGATTGGATCGTTCGCGAACAAAGAATCAGAAATGTGATCAAATCATTTGCGAACAAAAAATAAAATATGAACGAATCGTTGATAAACCAAGAATCAGAAATATGAATAAATCGTTCACGAACAAAGAATTAAAAATGTGATCGGATCGTTCGCGAACAAAGAATCAGAAATGTGATCAAATCATTCGCGAACAAAAAATCAAAAATGTGATCGAATCTTTCCCGAACGAAAAATCAAAAGGTGAACAAATCGTTCGCGAACAAAGAATCAGAAATATGAACAAATTGTTTACGAACGAAAAATCAAAAATGTGATCGGATCGTTTGCGAACGAAGAATCAAAAATGTGATCAAATCATTCGCGAACAAAAAATTAAAATATGAACGAATCGTTTGCGAACGAAGAATTGAAAACGTGGTTGAATTGTTTGTGAACGAAAAATGCTAACAACTATTTTGTGAACGAGGAATCAAAACGTAAATAAATCGTTCGCGAACTATTCGTTCTAAAAAACTCAAAATTCATAAGTTTTGTAACGTTTTAGCAAATTTGACATCTTTTTCATAGAACAGTGTTACCTATTCTTGATATTATTCTGAAATCTCTACATTAATATGACTCCGGAGCGTTGACTTTTTTCGGCTAACATCTTCCACTTGCTCTGTTTTCAAGGATTTTAATTTAAACTTTTCATCCTCGCTCCCCTCCCTCTTCCCCATCGCACAAAATTTCACCGCGTAATACTTCGGTTTAATCAATTTCATTAAAAATTTCCTCCTGTTACAAATTAACGTCGTGTAGAAAAATCTCGGCAAAACATTCTCAAACCATCAAACCGGGTAATTGCGATCGTAATCAATTTTCTCGGGCTTTTAACTTGAGGAAAGCTCGCACTCGACGTTTAATTTACTAAATTACTTCGTGTGGCGGCGCAATGACGATACGAATCTTCACCTCGTGTTAATTTGATCTCGTAACTTGGAAAAATTTCATCTAGAGGAGATGCTGTTAAGGGAGAATTTTCGCTTAGACAGGACGGCCTTTCAAGGTGAACGTATGTTGCAAGGAGGGAGGAAAAAAGCGCAAAAAAGAAGCTTTTTCGGTACGAAGTTGCGAAAATGCGAGCAAGTTTTAATTAAAAACTCCAGGTATACGTTATCTGCGCGACGAGAGCGAACACGTATGAAAAACGGTCGCAGCTCGTATTATTCTGCGTGTTAATCTGAATAACAAATCTGCGAGTTACCCTTTCGCAAACAATTACGACCAACTTTGGTTCACCGTAAACTTACGACGCGGTTGAGGAATTTTTTGCACGAGTAAGGCGCCTAATCCATCGTGAAAGTTTGGCATTGTTAAGGTCTTAATTCGCAAGCTATTGTATGCGTTTTGGCGCTTATTCATGATGACGCGATCTCAACGGAGGCTGCGTTAAAAACCACGTAATCCTTTAATTACTTCGTTTCGAGGAGCGGATTATCATATGCGAGCTTTTAAATCCGTCGTGACGTCATCGTCGATATGCGAGTATGTGCGAATTGACGAAAATATGCAATCGGGTCGATATCTTCAATAACGAGGTACTCGTTTACTAAGGATTCGTCGTCGTCGATTTGTGCAATTGAAATTCGCGTATTTTTGGGCCCGGAATCCGTTGAGATTTGAATGCTTTTGATGGTGAAATATCAACGCAGGTGCAAATTCCACGCGCTGTACGTGGGATCGATCAAAACTGTGTAGGTTGTATCTCTTGGGAGATTTATGGAGTGATATTTGTGACCAATGGAAAATTCCTTAATGGTTTTTGAAGCGATTAGAACTTTTGAAAGTCGATTTCCATTATAATAAGTTAATTTATAGTTACCTAACTACGTAATTCTCACGGTAAAATACGATTTGGTAATCGTTCTCCTAAAGTACCCTTGTGACATATCAAAATCGGTTAAAATTTCGCGATAAACGCGAATATTATTATCGATTTTCCATTAAATCAAAATTTTCTATTTTGACCTTGAAACGCGATATTTTTGGAATTTCAGCTCAGTGAAATAGAAATTTTCGACGTTTCAAGCGTCAGATTGATTTTAAAATTTGAAACTCGCGACATCATAGTTGAATCAACTAACTGGAATAGATGAAGAAAGTACATATACTAATTGAGATCTATTATATATAATTAGTACTTTTTCGACCACCCTGTATATCGAAGAAATTATCGATTTCGTGAAATTTCAAGACACTAACTGGTAATTTACTCTGCTTTGCAACATGATCAAAACTTCTGTTACACTTCAATTTTAGGAACCCCTCGAGCAACAAAACGATAAAAACCACGTCGCGTCACCGCCTTTTGAATATTTTCAAACAATTCCGATACCAAATTTGGTAATATAAACGATCTTCGTTAAAAAATTCCAATTATAATAAACCGCTTGCGAAACAAATTGCATCGGAGCCACTATCGCGTAAATATTTACGATAAAAATTTCCTCAAAACAATTTTTTCAACTTCGAGAAACCTTTAGAAATTCGATTGGTGCAATTGCACCGTGTCCGCCCCCTACGCCGGATAATTTGTTATTTGTTATTGGATGCGAGAAAAATAAACGTTAGGAATTCTCGAACGATGAATCAAAACGAAAGAACATGTTCATTAAATAAGAAAAATCAACATATCGACTACGCAAACGAGCGATAAGATAGACACGAAGAAAAAAAATGCGTTCAGAAAAAATCGAACCAGCAAAAATGTAAATTCCGTGAAAAAATACAATTTAGACGGATGCGAAATTTTCGACGTCTTGGTTATGAACAAACATCGCATTTTAGACGAATTATCTGTACGAGGAAAATGTAGTCAGAGATTTTTCATGTTTTTTGTTTTGTTTTCAACTCTGTGCAATTTTTGTACATGTTTTAATCTCGATTAACAACCGTGAAAATAGAATTTTAATTACTTTACGGCGTCTTCGTGTAAAAAATATCCATCGTATGTTAATTCATATTCAAGCGAAAATCGTAACGAATTGAATTCCGCGATTTGTTTTTCACCTGTGAGATGGTAAACAAGAGAAATAATTTGAATGCGGTGCTAGATGAAAAGGTTGTTTCGAAATTTAGTAAAAAATTTTGTACATTTTTCATTCACCGGATATTGGGTGTTTGAAAAAGGAGGCATATGTTTGGATTTTAGTTTATCATTTGTTGATAACTTTTCACTTGACACGTGTAAATAATGAAAAAACGTGTTTACGAGCTGAAAAATAACGAAAAAATATTTTTCTTTCGAATAACGCAGACCAGAGTTCCATTAGAAAAATCTATGAATTTTATAAGTAAACAATTAAATCAGATTAAGAAAGCGAGAGACCGTAAATATTCTACGAATAAATTGTAATTTAAAAAGATCAATTTGCAAAAGAAGTGGCGAGAAATTAAACGAAAAATCAATTACGAAAAGTATCTTCGATCAGTTTCCATTTTCGTAAATTGTACTTTAATCCTTCGCAAATACTAAAAAAACTCGAAGAAGAAGGATGAAGTTAATCGAGACGTAAGCCCATAACTTGTCTCAAATAATGGTTTTTATTTGATTAAATTACGGTTGACGGCGTTCAATAAAGAAAGGATTAGTACTTTCCCAGTTTTCCCTTCACCTTTTGCTTTTTCTATGCATCTTTTTTTCTGACACAAATTCAATTTACGTCGAAAGCTCGTTTAATTCGACCTTGGAGTCGTCTTAACACGATGCACTGCTTATTCTTGACAGGTTAACGATCCAAATGCGGTTTGCGGCTTTGAATCGAAGAAGGCTGAGAAACTTACAAGTTTCTTCTTAAATATTACATGAATAGAACAGATTATCTGAAATATACGTACAAAAAGTTACATATTTCGCGTTTAAATTAAATGGAAGGCAATACCAAGCGCGAATTCAAGGGGAAAAGAAGAAATTTCACCTCCCAACTCCCCTTAAAATGTATGTCCCAATTATTATTTAACGAAATTATCAAGTATACAAATGAACAGTTTCATCGAACTCCATATAAAAAGCCCATTTGAAGAGAATTTTATAGCTTTTGTGGCAATATGGTGAAATTATGACAAAATTTGAAAGGCACAAACGAACAAAAAATGTTTTTTTTCAAATTTCCAATAATTTTTATTTCAAACATTTTTCTCTTAAACTACCCCAAGCTGTACAAAAACGCCCCGAGAAGGCGGGAGGGGTTACGAAGCACTGAATATGAAACGTCCAAAATTTTTTGAAAAATTTTTTCTCTTCAAAAACGACCTTGAAATTTATTTTAATGGTAATTTTAAAAATCCCTAAAGAAAGCAAACACGTTTTTCAAGGTTACGTCCCCCTTCAAAGGGTTGAAAGCGTCGTTACGAGAATACAATGGTTTTCCGCCCTTGCATATCGATGAAAAAGTTTTCAAGATGTGTCGTAAGCCATATCATTTCTTTAAAAAAAGTAACTTTTTCAATTTTTACTCCTTTCTATCTTTCCATCATTTTCATAGCGATATTTTGAAAAAAAAATCTTATTGACCGAATTTCTATTTAATTTGAATATTCCCGATAAAATTTGGTGATAAGTGAAACGAGAAGATAAATATAAATAAGAAGATAAAATCTAATATTTTTTTTCAATTCGATATTTTATAATTTAGAGGGTTCCAAAACGTAAAAAAAAGTGTAATAATTTTTTTCAAACCTAATATTTATAAAAAGTTGCAAGTTTTAACACGCAACCCTTTTCTTTAAATTGAAAAGAAAAAAAACAACCACTAACGTTTCTATTGTTTCGCATAAATTAGCTTAAAAATTACGTTTTCATTCTAATAATGATGGTAACTTTCTCTTCTGAAAACCTTTAATGAGGCTTTTTTGATATTGAAAAACCTTATTAAAATGCCGAAAAAGCGCGGCAATTCTCGTGGGAAATCGAACATGGCACGAAATATTAAATTATCGAAATTATCAGTAGCTTTGTAACGTTCGCCTACGAAAGCTCACAACTTTGTGTTTTTTATTTCGATAAAGGCGTTAATTACTTCCTTATGACACTCATACGACAAAGTGATTACTCATCGGCAATACGAGCTTCGATGATTAATAGCACCGTCGATTGAAAAATTATCAAAAAAACAAAATTTTTAATTACCGCAACTATGTTTAATCCTGTTACAGGTATTTTAGTGACTGGTGACGTCACCGTAACCGCTTACACCGGACTCGGCGTTCTTGAGCAACTGTGAATCTGCCAACGACCGATGAAAACAGTCGTTTCGTTGCGAGTCTACGGATAAGTACGTTCGTCGCGTGGTAATTTTCCGTCTATAGTTCGTTTCGCGAAAAGAAATTCGTCGTTTGAAATTTTTTCGTTTTGCGAGAATTTTTTCTGTCGTTGTGATGTGGTAAAATCAACCAAATGGAGGTGATCGGAGAAGAAAAATTATTAAAAAACAAAGATTTCCATGGAAGAAGTTTAAAAAGTTTGAAGCAAAGTTTGGGACGTTTGTTGGGCAGAAGATCGGTCACGATTACTGAGTATGATCCTACCTACAAAGTCGCTTATTTGGGCAACGTACTTACTGGATGGGCTAAAGGTGAGTTTTTTTGCGTAATTTTTGCCTACAGTAATTAATCTTTAAGGTAACTTGGTATTTTACGTGTGAAAATGTTTACAAAACGAGGTAAAAATTGGGGTCAAAATGTACAGAAATTATTAGTTTTGATTGTAGCTTTCGATTAAAATATTAGATTATTACTTAAATACTACGTTTATGAGAAGAAAGAATTACGTGTAATTAAATGCTGGTTTTTTTCATTTTTTAGTAAAAATAGAGCGCCAAAGTAACAATTAACTTCGATATTAAACATCTATTAAATTCTAACGAGAAAATTTTCCGTTTATTTAATTATCAAAATCGAAATAAGCGAGTAATTTTCGTGAAAAAAAATCTTATTAAAATTTTTCGTTTATTTTGATCATTTAAAAAATTTCTTAATTAACATGGCTTTTTTGAAGAAAATATAGAGCTATTCTGAATAAATAAGTCGTTATTTCGGTGTAAAATTAAAATTAGAATTTTTCTAAAACGCGTTGGAAACTTTTAGTATTTTTTTATTCGAATATTCCGTAAAAAATTTACCTCTTGTTTTTAAAATGTGTTTTTTTTCGTCACAAAATATCCTCTTTTGTTGTGTTATTTTCTCGAGTTTTTGTCGGTATTTTCAAGTTTAATTTGATCAAAGTAATATGAGTCGAGGAAAAGAAATTTCTGGTGGTGTTTCTCATTCGAAGAAGTGTTGACTTTTACGTTTTGGATTTTTTTCCAATTCAATTAAAATGGTATTTGAGATGAAGAACGGATTGTCGAGATATGTTATTTTCAGGTTATTTTTCGTGCTTCTCGTGTTTCACATTACAAAAATTACCTTAAAAAAATAAACGTCATAGCAAAATTTTGAAATCTTCCTTAAAATAGACCAAATTTTACGAGCATGGTTTGAACGATTTTTTGCGATCAACGTCGAAAGCACTTCTTTGAGGTAATTTCATTCAATTCGTTGTACTTTCGAGTGGAATCATCGTTGCAATTTTTCGACAAATTTTTCACATTTTTCCACTAAATTGGTTTACGGTTTGAAACAAAATAGAAAAATTTGAAAAATTCATCGACGTTAAATTTTAAATAAACCAAGATAGCGGAATTTAGAACAAATATTTTCCATTTATTCGTCAGATAAATTATTCGAAAAATTCAAAAACGCAAAAAAATAAGCCCCAAGTTGAAAATTTCAGCTATAAACACCACAATGATGGATTTCCACATAAAAAGATGCCTTTTGAAAATCTTTCTAGACATTTTAAACATATATACAGGCTCGTAAAATGTAAAATTTCCGCGAAGAAAATTCATCATTGTCAAATGAAATAAAAAATTCGTCATGGTCGAAATTCCAACGATAAACACTTCATTTGGCGCCTTTGGCGGATAAAAAAAGCTCCAACTCGTAAAATTTCAAATCACATTGATCGTAAAATTTTTCAAAAATTCATTGATAAAATCGATCATTCGGTGAAAATATAAAAGCTCGAGTACTATTTTTCAAAATGCCGTGAATTTTGTAGAAGGGTAAAAAAGTGACGTAGAAAAGAACCAAGAGACGTATTTTCTATGCATTTCTTTTTTTAGAATTAACAAGCGCGCGAAATAAAAACATTTTTAAAGCGTTCTTTCTATTTAGCTTTTTGTATTTTTTATTCAATGACGTGTTTTTTAGATCCTTTGGCTTATTTTTTATTTAACGATGAAAAAATGTCTGTGAAAACCTCGAAGATGTAACTAAACCGTCGCGTTTATACGCAAAAAAAACTTACAAAAGGCGAAAAAAAAACGGTTTAGTTTTTCGCGTATACTAAAAAAGGCGCCGAAATAGGAGCAAATTGGAGTTACATTTACGCAGTAAATTTTTCTCGATATCGATGAAAATACCGACGTAAAAGGATACTGTGAAATAATTCCGTATGGACAAAAGCTCGAAAAGAATTCGAAAAATGGAACTTTCAAGATGAGACCGTTTGATGAAAGAAACCAGGAAATGAGCAAGGTTACGATAATCGTTACGTAAAAACTTGAAAGTGTATTTTTCTCACGTAATGGAACACTCGTTAAAATACGATAACGAAAAAGGAAGAGATTTTTTGCCAGAATATGATACCTTTGCTCGACTATGGTTCCTTTTATCGTCCCAATATTAACTTCTATTCGCCTTCGAGAGCTTTTCAGTATGAAAAATTCGTCGAAGCGATTTATTAAGTTTTATCATCGTTGGCGCAGGTAAAGCGCTTACGAGATGAAAATTTTCCATTGGGCGAGTTTTGTCGCCTTTTTCTCATACCGAGGAAGCGAATCGCGTTCCTAGTAATTAATCATCGAAGATGGGTAAAAAAAATACGAAGAAACGATATTTTATTAAAATCGAGACACATATAAGCCGTTGTGATAAAAATCCGTAATGAAAAACGACTCTAGCATCTCGACGCGAAAAAGAAAAGCGAAAAGCTCGAACATCGATTTCGCATTAAAAAAGTTCCATCTACGCGAAAACGTTCGACAAAATGCATATTTTGACATTTATTAGTATCGGCGCCCTTGAAAGGGGGAAAATTCCCGACGAAAAATGTCGACGAAATGGCGGAAAACCGTGAAAAGGCCAACGTCGATAATCTTTTCAATCGAGAACCATGACTTTGAAAATCCTCCGTATTGTTTTGCTGTCAAGATACGTACGTAAATTAAGGTAATCGCGAAAAAGCTCTGTTTTTAGATATTCTTCGGTGTTTTAACGGTCAATATGAAGAGCATATCACGAAGGCCACCTGTATCCTTGCTCCGGATGGTTTCCGTATTAATTTTTTTTCATATCTTAGATGAAAGAGCGTGGTTCGGCGTTTCCGCGTGTTTTTTCGATTTTTCCTCCCGTAGTTTTATAGTGAATCGTGAGTATTTGTGAATGAGGCTATTTTACTAGGTGACCTGTGGCTCCAACGTGGTCGTGATAATGTTACCTTTTGTCTTCGTGTAATTAATGGCGTTCGCGAGGTATCGAGATGTTTTTTACAAGTTTCATATGATGAACGAGATGCTGCAACGTGTTCGAGATGCAAATAATATCGTGTTTTGTGGGGTATTTTTCACTTAGAAGTAATCCGGAGTGTTTTCATGGGCATGAGAGGGAATCAGGAGCAGTGGAAAATCGTAAAAATACGACCTCGGTTAATTTTTACTTCATCGTTTTCGAGACTCATCTGAAATATTTTAGAATTTATTTTTCAAATCGAAGGCTCAAAACTTGCCCCAAACTGAAATTTCGTGTAAATCAAAATTATGTAAATACTTCCGAAAAATGACTTATTTAAATATTTTTTTAATATAACCGATATTCGACGTGATAGGTCGTTTCAAAGATGAATACGTTGATCCAAGGGAGGTCTCTCCCTCTAGTTCGTTAGTATTTTCTACAACGTTCATTTTGAATGGCGCAGGTGTAGGATGGCATGTTGCATCCCCTTGTTAAAATTTGCATTCGCCTCTAAACGTTTTTTTTCTACCTACTGGCACGCATGAGAAAGAAGCGAAGAGTAGAGCTACTATATCTAAATTCCAATCGCATTCCTCGCTCTTTTTTTCGCTCGGAATAGTTGAATTTCTGGCCTAGTTGCAGGTAAACTCCCGCGTCGAAGTTATATTTCAAAGTGAGCGAGCATATGAAAAATCTCTTAGCATATAAGCGAAAAAAAAAAACTGGAAATGGTCACTACACGAAACTGGACCAATAACTCCGACCTGTTATAAATTAACGAGATACAAATCTACCTAGGCTACTACTCTGATCGAGCGAATAATTCCGCAACGTCCTTCTTATTACCCCCGTGAGATGAGGTTTTGTTTACATCGCAATTAAAGGTAATTAGAGGGAAGTAACGGATGAAAAGTGAATGCCGACGTATTGACAGATGATTAGCGCCGGCGAAGGGAGCAGACGAGCGTCCGAGTTATAATTAAGGTCACCTATTACCGAAGGGAAGATCCCGGGGGGCATAAGTTTTCTCGAAAGTTTTCCTTTTCTGTGGCGACGATTTCGGCGCCGAATATAGATTAATCGCGTGCTTCGGCTCGAAGACGTGCCCGTGACATTTGAAAATTCATTAAAGGTTGAAAGACGGAGACTTTGTACGTGTCGCGACGTAGCGAGCGCGATTGTACCAGAATCTGGGTTAAATTTTATCACAATGTTTTGCTTTTATCGTCGATAACGAATTTGAGTGTTGGTTTTCGATGACGTCGGAATCGCAGGCGTGAATAATTTACGGGGTTAGAGTTGGCAGAAGGAATGTGTTGCATTGGAGATTTGTGAGGTTTTGAAAATTGCCATTAAAGCGTAGTTCACACTAGAAGGCATAGGAAACGTCATTATTGATGAAATGACAATTTCTCAAGTTGTGATGTGAAAATCATAAAAATTAATTTTTTCCATTTAAAAAAAATGTCTACGTATTTTTCAAGTTGGTAGAAATAAAAAAGTTCATATGGATTACGTCAAAAAAATCTATATTTTTCGAGTAAAAAAATAAATAAATATTTCAAATGCGACCGCTCGACGAGATTTTCCGCTAAATGTAGCGGCCTTTGCGTACTAACACGCGTCAACGGTTACGTATTTTCAAGTAGTAGCGTGAAAATCTTCTAAAATGACTTTTTCCCTTGGAAAAAATTTTCGACATATTCTTCGAGTCTATGCAAATAAAAAACCTCATATCCATCCCCCTCGAAAAATCGATATTTTTCGATAAAAAAAAATAAGAAAAAATCCTAAGCGCGCCCGTTCGACGACGCTACTCACTACGTACAACGGCACCGTGTATTAACGCGTACGAACGATAGCGAGTGCATGAACCGCAGCAACAACGCGGAAGCGCGTTGGTTGGTTCGTCACGCCAGATACTAACGGGAAACGGGTCTCGCGCATTCGCGCGTCATTACCGAACTCGTTCGTTAACGTAACTCGCCTAAGCCGCTTGTTCTCAGCGGAAATCGATGTTTGACGGGCGTTTCGTGTTCGTTTTTATTTTTTTACTCGAAAACTACCGGTTTCTTGGTATTATTACATATAATGTTTTTTGTTCGTATTGGTTGGAAAAATATTTAAAAATTTTTTTCAAGTGAAAAAATAAGATTTTGTTATTTTTACGTCGCGTCAATTTATTTTACTTCGTTGTTGAAGGTATCAATTTTTCTTAGAATTTTCACAGGGTTGTGAGAAGTCATTGATCCTTCTCAACGCTACTTCTTTTTAAAATAAATTGATAAAAATAACCAGACTACTCTTTCTTCTAATTCGACCACAATTTAGTAATTATCCCACAATAGAATCATTTCAAGGACAAAGCGCCCCATCAAATCATTCATTCGAATTAAAAACCGACCACCTCGTTGAACTAAATACGCTCTCGTCGAATAATTACAATACGAGGCTGAAAAAAATCGATAATTTTCCATTAAAAAATATCTCCGTCAATTGGACACCTCGCGTTGAAAAATCAACCGAGTGAAAGCTACCCACATGGTTAAAAAAGGAAAAAAAACGATAAGCGAAACAATAACGCGATCAATTTACTACACCGAGGTGCTAGAATTCCGACACAATATTGTGTACGTCACTGAACACGGCGATATGGAAAAAAATAAACAATGGCGGGTAAACGACACGCGATTCATAACATGCGTCGTGCTAAAGGTGAACAAAAAAATCTCGAATTTGATATTAACTCGGATACCTGGAATGTTTTATTTCTTCACGACGTATTACACATGTTGAACGCGAGTTACCTCGATTATTGCTAATTTTTACGTTATTTGCCGGAAACGAGTCGATGGTTTTCCCATCGATGCACGTGGTTGACAATTTGGCCAAAGTCAAAAGTGCCATAGAAAGTGATATAAACCGAGAAATCGACCTTAGTTATCCTCGTAGTATGTTTAAAATTCGCCAAACGTCCGGAGGGTTTTTGTATTTACGATAAGAGATTTTTAATTAATAGGAAATCAACACCTTCCACGTACGAACGTTTGTTTATAAATATTAATCGGACGTGTCGGAGGCGCGAACTCGGTAGACGTGCTATGACGTAAATACACTGCACTTTCTAGGTGCCCGCAGCTCGTACGTATTCTGCGACCCTCCCCCCCTTTTCTTCTAATTGGCGCACGATTGCAAATTTCGGTAGCTTCGCCACGCCAATCACGACCAATTCGTCGACAATTGACGATTGCGTGTGTACTCCAGTTCCAAACGCCTTCTCGGTCGTCTCGCGAATAGATGACCTATTATGTTACGATTATAGAAATCGTGTGCCGTGTAACCCCGTTTCTTTTCCTTCAACATTCCACCATTGAAACCCGAACGTAGTCATTTCGCGATGGCATCCTTTGACAGGTGAGTTTTTATCAATGTCTAATGCACGCAAAGGTCCTTGGTTCATCGTCGTATGACCGAGTAAAAAGAAAACACGTTTCAGAGATGCGATCTAAGCCACAACCAACTTTAATTATTCCGCCTTCTCGTCTAATCCGATTTATTGGCTTTTACCCCTTCCACGCTTCAACCGATGCCTCGAAACTCCTAACAAATTAATTAACCTGCCTTGTAGGTGAATCTGCCAAACACGTGAAATTTTACCTACAAGTGCTCGTGGTTGTAAACGATACGTCGTGCCAGCGTAATCATTCAATTGGCATTCTTTCATGTAAAAATCTCGTGAATTATTGTTTTAGTCGTTTAAACTAAGTAGAAATTTTTTTAATTTATGGTCCTAAGTTGAAAAAAAAAAGGTCTTGATTTAAAAACGAATTTCATTCGCGTTCTGATTGTTTTGAACCGGTTGCAAAACATTTAGAGATGTACTGTGAAGGGAGGAGGAGGGGTAATACGTCAAAATACGACTTTCCGAAATATTTCGACAGTTCTGCTGCCAAGTTTTTCAGGGAGAGGTAGGGCGGGGGTTTCCAATTTTCTTCTTCAACAACAATATTCAATTAAAAACATGAAATTTCGCATTTTATTACAAAAATGTGCAATCTTTGTAATTTTTAGTGAATTTTCACGAACAATTTGCAGTGAAACCACGTAAAACTCGACTAAAAAAATCGCTGTATAAAAAAATGGCCACTATGAGTTATTTTATCCACAATTTTTCCAAAAAATTGACCCATGAGCACAAAATTCGCTTTTTTAAAAGATGTTATTGAGGTAAAAATCTCAGATATAAGATTTTTTCAAATAACTTGAGAATTGGAGGTGGCATGAAAAAAGTTTTTGTATAAAAAGTGTGCCTTTTTCGATGTTACGTAATTTTTGCATTTACACTTTTTACTTCAGATTACCCCTTGATCCGCAGAAATATCCCTAAGCGTTAATAAAAGCTTAGCAATAAATTCAATATTAATTTTTTTTTTAATTGGAAGATTGCAAAAAATTTTGAATAAATTTAGAAGTGCATATAAAGTGATGTTGGTTATTTTTAAAATTTTCGTGTAATTTAAAAAATTATTCCTTGGAGGACTGGGGGAGAGAGGGGGTACTCGATCAAGAATTGATCCAGTGTGAAAATGATAAATACAAAAGTTGTAGAAAATAAAACTATCACTATATTTTTCGTGCGCAGATTTCTTCACATTTTTTGAAATTTGCGAGTTATTGAGAAAAATTAATTTAGACCCAATAATTTTTTTTGCAAACCATGGACAACCTTTTTTTTATAATTTGTTTGATTTTAATCTGCTTAAAAATCACCTCATGAATGAAATAGTTTTTTCAAAGTCATCCCAAGTAATATTATTCACAACTGAATCTCCTCGATTACAACAAAAAATTAATTTAAATGGTGAAGTAGTTGCAAAAATTTATTTTTCGAATTTTTTCGATTATTTCGAAGTTAGCGATGCGGAAATAAACGAGAAAAAATACATCATTTGTTTTCATTTCGATTCTACGTTCGAAAAGTCCTTTTGCAAAAATACTCCCATTATTTTAATATTTTTGTATAAAATATTTTCTTCAAAAAAATGACTGTTATTGCGAAATGCTATGTACCGTGGTACAAAAATTCCCCTCTACCCGTTCTTCATCGCAACGTAATTCACGATAACCTCGACACTCGCGAAGTTTCAAGCTGAAAAAATCCGCCACAATTTTCTCTCAAGAAAAACAAACGAGCGTTCGAATTTCACTAAATGGAAAACCTTGTTTCTTCCGTACGTAAATATTTTAACTTCGCAATCGGAGAAAAATTCATCAATTTAAAACTCTTTTATTATGCCATAAAAACATAATTCGTCGGTTTTAATTTGATTTTAATTCACAACTAAGGGTTTTTTCTTTACCGATGAAGTATACATTGGTGTGGAAAAATATGTAATGGGTTTTAATCAAATGTATTCTATAAGGAGCCATTTTCTGTCGTAATGTTCAATTCATTATGAAAATTTTTCCGCGTAATTTATATTTGCGTATTCGTTTTGGTTGCGATAAAAATGGAATCTCGGCGGGTACTACGTAGTTGAAACTAAAAACATAGACCGAGTGGATTATTTATCAACGAATCAGTCACATGTTAATCAGACTGTGTATAATGTTGATTAGATACGAGAGGTACGATCGAATTTGTACGAGTATATCTCGATCAAGCACGCTATATACGAAACGGAATACGGTTTAAATTCAAATCATCTGTACAATAATATTTTGATAACGAAAACAAATCTCGTTAGCGGCGGTCGGATAATTTTAATAATAAATACGTTCTAGATTTTAATATATTACAAATCGATGCGGCCATTATCACGTACTGATACGTTACATCCGTGAAATGTTGTCTGCATATGTCACTTTAGTATTCGATCCAATTATAATTTCCGATTCTCGGTATTTATCTATAAAGTAAACATCAAGCAGATAATGGTATGTGTAATTACGACGAGATAAAAAAAAGCTCCCGCTCGAATTACTCAAAACATTGTAATGGATAAAGTAACCTTGTATCGTAGACTTTCGACGGTAAAGAATCTACATAATAATCGCAACTTTTCTAGAATTAATTTCAAATCTTAAACCTTCTCTTGATTCAAAGTCTACGTGGTTTTGTATTCATTGAGAAAAATAGAACGGAGACTTATCTAACATTCAGAAAACCTTGGCAATAAAATTCAAACGTTAATTTGGTTTTATAATTCGGTCTATTATAAATGACGCGAATTGTAAATTATTTAAATACACCTTGTACATGTATTCTTAGAGAGGTTCGCGGCGTTGAGGTGCTAATTGATAGATGGTATAGCCGGTATAGGGTGCTTCGAAAATATTAAGGTGATTTTGAGGTGCAAGCAGATGTGATGAGGTAGAGTAGTATAAAAGAGGTGCTCAAGTCTTTCGTGAAGGTGATAATAAGAATAGGATTCATACAAAATGGCGGTATTTTTGATTGGCAGGTGAGCGATGTTTCATTACATGGATTTTAGGGGGGAAAGAAGTGGTTTTACGAAAAAATTGGTAGTAACTAAAAATATTCCTCGTAAAATTCTTCATAAAACATTAACGTTTTTTTCACAAAACGCAACGTTGGTAAGAAAAGCGCGTGTGAAGTTTGCTGAAACAGCCTCTTTTGTTGGAAATTAAGTGATTTTTCGCTGTCCCGATGTTAAGACGAAAAAAACTGGATTTACCAAGAAATTCGTAATAACTTAAAATATTTACAATAAAATTTCCTAGAAGTTATATTATACACGTTATTAATGTAAAACGCCACGTTGGCGGGGAAAATGCAAATGAATTCAGATTAAACAACTCATTCTGTGAGTTTTCATTGTTTGGACCTCAAGTCGAGAAAAAATGGATTTATTTACATGGCAATTTGCGAGGAAATTGATGAGGAACATTTTTGATTATTGTCAGTTTTCTCGTAAACGCTCCCCTCCCCATTGCTCACTTGTTAACAAAACTTGATTTTTTGATTTTTATTTGAATATGTTCTTCAGAGGACTCCTTTGAAAAAATTCACCTCGTCAAGTGGGCTTGGGGTGCAGTTTCTTTCTATACAGGCCCCTGACTACATTTTGTGTGGTCAACTTGGAGGGACGAGGTAAATATGAGAAGGGAGGCCAGGTAAAATTTTAATGCAATGTTATACTTCCGTTTGTATTTGATAGAATGTCACAAATTGTAGCTCCATCAGTGGAGGCCATCTGAGTTGACAACACGTTTTTCAAAGGAAGTGTGACATCGAAAGAACATTATTTTCATTTATTTTTCTGATAATAAATCCAACTCGAATAGGACCAAAAAGCTGATAAACTCTGTAAACTCAATATCCTTCAATTCTTCTTTCTTCGATTTTACATTCCAAACTTCCTCACAATAAAAGAAATAATTCACGAGTGATCGCCACGTACAAATATAGGAAAAATACAACACCTTTGCATAGGTTCATGAATCATCGATTATTTACTTTTCCACTCGATATCACTCGTCCCCGGAAGTAACCAGCATGTCACTTGTATTTGGCCACTTCCCTGGAACACGAACCGTTGTGGTTTTCCAGGAAGTTCACCATGTCGTGTATCCTTCACCCTGAAATCTTTCAGTAGCGTTACTTTCGAGACACCTTGTATGTTTACGCGTGAGATAAGCGCGTAAAAATTCGAACATGTAATTTATGAATTTTTTTCCTCTCGTTCTGTGAATTCATCATCATGCCAGAGGAAACTTTGATCCACGAATTTGGATGACTTCAATGTCAGTTGCGTAAGATGATGAATTTTTTTAAAGATGTTGAGATTACGCGCGTTATCGTTCTAATTATAGTCACGTTTTTTTTCTTCCTTCGAACGAGTTGAAAATTTGAGGCGGACGCGGTAGTCGGTGTTGGATTAAATTTTCCATTAAACACGTTTCGGTTTTACAAAACATAGATTAACGAGCATTTGGGGATTAAATAAATGCATCGAGATGACATATTTTAATGCGGGTCATTGTATGGTTGAACGTGTCTACAGAGGTTGACTGGTTTATTTGTAAACAAGACGTTTCGGCGTAGGTTTTTCCACCTTTTTTCTGGATCGCGGCGGCAAGGCTAACGGCGCGAAATTTTTTCAATTGTGGGCAGCATCGGAGGTGGGTGTCCGGAATGGCCGTTAGACGTGGACGCCGATCGGCGGCGTGAAATGTAAATGCGTCGGAAGCTCTGGAGTTGTTGACCTTCTTCGATAATCAAACATGGATGATTTTATTATGATCACGTTTCATCTTTTTCCTTATTATTTCGCGATAATTAAAATTACAAATGCGGGAGTGGTAAACGCGTTTATAATCGGTTGAGTTTTTTTTTTACCAAGTTAAATCGTCGTTATAGGTATGAATAGTATTCCAGGAAGATGGTAGTTTTTTCGCCTCGTTATATAACCGAACAGCGTTAAGGTTAAAAATTATTTAATTTGATGGATGACGCGATAAATTATTCGTTACTTTTACCAATTTTTCTCTCAGAAGCGGTTGTAGAAAGCGGTGATGAATCGAGTGATATATTTTTCCGAGTGATAACGAGAGCTGTAATTATCGTAATTTACCAATTGCCGACGAATTGGTGATTCGTAGATGTCGAAGGGTTAACGTCGAAAAATCGCTCGTTATGTGCGACGTGATTTTCTCTTTGGTAGGGATAATAATGGGAATTTACATGTTTCACGCGTACCGCGATTGAGGTTTGGATATTAATCCTTATATAATTGATGGGCTATGTGATGACACGTGTTGGAAGAGAGGGGAGCGGTGTGCTTTTACTTTTGTATCGCAGAGATTCGGTAATGATAGAATATCTATTGAGGTGTATTGGAAATTTAGCTATTTTAATTTTTTTTGCATTTTGATCTTTCGATTTTACCTCAATATTCGGATTGATATTCGATTTTATTCTGATATTGTGATTTTGATATTTCAATTTTATATTTTGATATTTCGATGTTCAAAACTTTATAGTTAGGGTTAATTTCAAAATTTTGATATTATATTCTGAGTATTAAATTAGAATAGCAATATCAATATCTTAACATCGAAATGAGATCAGGTCGAAATACCAATATCAAAATTAAAATATCGCAATATCACTATCAAATTATCAAAATCACAAAGGCCAAATGAAATAGAATTATCAGGATCCTGAATATTACGATGAAATAGCAATATCAAGATCTGGATACTAATGTGAAGTAATATAAAGATCAAATTATCGAAAATGAAATATCAGAATCTAAACATCAAAATAAAATCGCAATATCAAGATCTGAATATCAAAATGAAATGATACTAATATTAAATATCAAAATTGAAGCATCAAATGGAATGAAATATCAAAATCTGAATGTCAAAGTAAAATTACAATATCAAAATTTGAACATGAAGATAAAATCGTCATGTTAAACTAAGGTCGAAGTATCAATATCAAAATGTCGTAATATCTTAGGATCTGATTGCAATATTGTGGTAGTTTGGTATTGATATTTCAATCCGACCTTGACATTGCAATTTTATTTTCATAATACATATATATATTATATAGATCTTGATATCACATTTTTTGTTTCATTTTATTTCATTTTGATATTCAGATTCTGATATTCTGTTTCATTTGTTTTTTTTGATTTTTATATTTTGATTGTGATATTGCAATATTTTTATTTTACTCGTAATATTGATATTTCATTTTGACCTTCAGATTTAGATATTGCAGTTATATATTGATATTCAAATTTTGATGTTTTAATTTTGATCTTGATATTATTTCGTTTTGATATTCACTTCTCAATATCACTGTTTCACTTGGTCATCGTAATTTCGACATTTTAGTTGTGATATTGCGATATATTGATTTTGATATTTCGATCTTGAAATTAGTGAGAGCGCTATTTCATTTTAATATTCAAATGTTGATGTTGCAATTTTATTTCAATTATTTGATTTTGTTATTTTATCTCATTTGGCCGTTGTAATTTTGACATTATGATTTTGCGCTTTGATTTCTTTTCAGCGAACTTCTACAATTCAAAATTTTTATTCGATGCTAAAAATTCTAAAAATTCGGAAAAACTCATTCAACATCGTGAAAAATTATTTTCATGGAAATTACATCAATGTCATTGAAAAACTCCCAAAATCACCACCCACAACGATTCAATACCCAAAAGCTGGATTTTTTTTCGTTCAATCGTGTATTCAGCAACTCGTATCTCAGATCCGGCTACCGCGTGATTAACCTATTTATTAGTAATTAAAATCGACGAAAATTTCAACGCGGAAACATGCTCGCGTACGTTTATCGAAATGATACACATCCTCGGCGTATCTTTACATATTTACAAACGTATAACTGATAAAACTGGTTTATAAAATTAGGCGATTCCGATTCGGCGACCGGTTAAACAACGTGTTGCTCGTCTTCATCTATTTTTCTGGAAATATTTTACACTTTTGGCCGAACGTGTATTAAAACCGTGACATGGTTTTCGCAAACGCTGCACCGGCCTACGGCCAATTTACCCAAGCCGCGTATCGGCTCGCTAACGTAAACGAAATCGTTAGAGGGCGCAAAGATGGTATCGGCATTTTTCGCGCAGGGTGACAGGAATGGTAAAAATGCTGTAGGTACACTGCGCAATGGTCGAGTAGGCGTGACAGTTTGGTATTCAATTGGTTTTCCAAGCTAGACGTTACATATTTCTCCTTTAAAAGCAGTTAGTACGGCCGTCAAGGTGAACAGCATCCCGGTACCGATAATTACGTCTACATCTATGACATCACAATGGTCGGAGCGCAGGTGTTCTTCGATTGCGGGCATTCGGCGATCGTCTTTTAGCTATGAGCTTTTGATCCTCCGTCTCGGATCAAAGAACAGGGATCAGGAGGAACTAGTTGGCTTCTCGTGATCCTTGAATTATACCGTGTCGTAGTGTGAATTGGCGGAAATCCTTATTATAATGTAAATTATCTCGTGTACCGGTGTAGCTCAAGGATTTGACGTAGAGTTCCCATTGTGTCAAGTGCAAAGCGTTGGCTTTTGGGTTTGATGATGGGTCGAAATGACGATATGACGTGTTATACCGCAGAATTGATTGGACTATTTGAGAGGGAAGTAGCTGAAATTTATCCTCGATTGTTTTAATTATTCAATTGGCATTTGCGCGGTTCAGAACAAATTGCTATGAAAAAGCGTTTCCGAGTGTTTGAATAAAACAGCAGATTATTAAGGTTTTATTTCGAGGTATTTATTTCTTCGGAAAAACAGTTCTTCTGGATGTTTAAAATATTCCACTACAAGTTTGCTCGTGAAATTGAATTTTTTAAAAGTATTCTTTAAATTTGATAAATTACGATTCAAAGGGGAGAGGAGAGTTTATGAAATTTTACCCAAAAAACATGCTCTCTCATTTCATTCCTGGCGACTTACATTCACCATCAGTGATTCTTAAATTATCAATCCACCTTGCTACACGTTTTCTTATCAACGTTATTAGTCTAGCAGACCCTCCGAAGTATCTCTTAGACTTCAAACCATTAAGAAAATACTGAACTCGAATACTTGAGAAATTACAGAAGCTGTACATAAAGACGATGACTCAGGTTACAACGTTCTTGTACATTATACGATAAATCAGACAGTCGGCGCAGGCTTATACTCTATTTACCTTTATCATTTCAAAGATACCGGGCTCATTAAACGAATACTTTATCAAACCCGCGCACAGCATCCGTATAAAAAATAATCCAGCCATTTCCATTAACGTCGGTTACCTACACAAACCAAACATAAACATTACGTAAACATGGAGATGGAAACAAATTGCCACATTTAGCTGGTAAATTGTATAAAATATTAAATGGCCGTACGAAGCGAGCGTTTTTATAAGAGCTAATTCAATGTCAATGCTTGTTTGGGCTTGGGCGTGCTACATTACATAAATTGCTCTTTCGCGCTCTTTGTTTTATATATAGTCGAATTACCATATAATCATGTACCATAGCGATACGAATATTGGTATTTTTTTTTACCTTATTTACCGATTAAGTAAAATAATCAGACCTTGTATCGCGTTTTTTTTTTTGTATTCATCGGGCGTAAAAAATTAGAGCATTTTTTCAGCCGCCGAACGCGTTTTGATTAATGAGTTATGGTGGAAGGAGGGGTACCATGTGGCCATCTTTCATTACCGCATAATCGAATGTATTCGCGGTAAATAGAAAGCGTATTGCGGTTGGAGGAGTTAACTTGTTGATTATGAAGATAAAAACAGGGTGTCCGAGAAATACCGAATGCTGTTTATCTGGAGCATCGATGTTATCAAGTAAAAGGTCGCGTTTTATACTTCAGCATTTGGAACAATGAAATGTAATTAAGATGACAATTGCTCGATTGTCCGAAATGAAAATTGTCGAATGTTTGAGAGCGTACGCGGAGAGGAGTGGAGATATGTAAATGGTTGTTTTTTATCTCAGATGGCAAGTTGATGTATCTGGATACAGATAAGACTCCGGTAAGCTCATTAGTTCCTACCGGTAGACAGGCTTAACCTTCTATTGTTATTGCGCCGCGTACTTCCAATTATACGTGATTCTTCGAGTGAGCGAAATCTCGTTAAGAAGCCACAACTTGTAGTCGAGAGTAATTAAACCGTTCGAGCGTCCGTTTAACCGGCTATACGATGTGCAGTACTGATGACAAAGGAGTTAAATGGTGAAGTAAATTCCTTTCTTTTGTTATCATGGTTTCCTGGTATTAAAGGATGGTGAAACATTCTTCGTCTTACTGGAATCCGTTGAGAATGATAGGATCCGGAATATTGTGATGTTTGCGCAAGTTTCGGGATTTTGTGATTCTCCAGGAGCTCCAGTGTTTGTTTAAAGTCGCTTTTGTGGATATGTCTGAAGAAAAAGGAGTATAAAATAGTCAAGTACCATGTTTATTCTGTGTTACTTCTGTAGTCGTGTGATTTTACATGTTTTCTTGTGGAATAAGCAGTATCAAAAGTAATAAGCTTCCTTTTAATTCGTTATTAGTCATGCGCAGTAATCTGAAATCGTTCCTACGCATGCGCAATAAACAGGGTGAAGTACTACGCATGTGTAGTAGTCCTGATACGACAGTACTGCGCATGCGTATCGCATATGACACGTTTTTTGCGCATGCGCGCCGCCTTGGAAACGTTTTTACGTCAACTGCTGCCTTTTGAAACACCTTTTTTGTAGTATACGCATGCGCAGTGTTCTTGATTCGATTAACTGATGTATTTTTTCATTCAACGAGTATTTTTCAAGAGCGTCTACGTTTTGGCAACAATCTTCGAACTCATTTTTTAGCATCTGGAATGAAATTCATTCATTTTGATTTTATTTTTTTGTCAATTTCGAACATTCTCTGAGTGGTCCAGATGTCATCACATGTCATTTATTTCGCATCTCGAATGTTTCCATATTTCGTTCGTTTACTTTTCCCTTGTAAATTTTTATTACTGTGTATATGTGCGTTACTGCTTCTTACGAGACAATTTACATCTTCGTTTTACTATCCCTCTCGATGTACCAACAAATCGAAATGACTTTCAAAAACGTGCAGTCGTGTAAATAATCCCGCGTGTTCGCATATATTAACGAACAAATAAAAAGACCAGTCATTAAAAAGAATAAAGAAAAAATAATTTTAAATTGCGTTCATCGACACACGTGTCTGTCGCTATCAAAAAAAAGACACCTTACCTGTCACGTTGAAGTCTCCTTAACTCATAATGAGTTTCTTACTCGAGCGAAAATGTGAAAAAAAAATTTACCAAACAAAGAACAAACCGCTAAATTGAAAATGTATAAAAAATTGAAAAAAAATTCGCTTAAATTTTACGCGTAATGATTTTCTTAGCGAGTTGCGGTCGAGTTATAACGATGATTGTGGAAGATAAGGGCATTCATTATGGGCGCACGAAGATTCGTAGTGGTTGTTAAGGTTGTCAGGACGAGTGTAGGTATTTCGTATAATTTTTTTTTTCGACGCGTAATTACAACCGAAAAAACTCGAGCTTTAATATGGAAACACGACTTAATAAGTTTAATTGCGTACTCGAGGGAAAAATATTTTCAACCGGGCTGAAAAAAATTGTCGGTAATTGGTAGCACTTGGATGAAATTGCTTTTTTTAGACGATTCTATCGCGCTATCATCGCGTGGCGTGTTTCAGGGTTAACAAATTATTTTCACGCCGCAAAATTGCGTCGTGGTGTTTTCGTGTGCGTGAAAATTTTTTTCAAGACCCGGATGGCGAATTTTCGCCGTGTAATTACACACTTCGGCGAATTTGACTTATACGATGCCCTGTGGAATTTGCCCGTATCGAGCCTCAGACATATCGTGTGTATGGATTCAAGGTGATTATAATGGTATTTTGAATAGCAACTGTTTATTTTGGGAGTGATTTGTTCGGTGGTCGGTGGGGTTTTTGAGTATATTTGTTGAGGTTCTTTTAGTGTCAAATAGGCATGTTGATAGCCTCCTAGAGTCTGTATATGTCCTTAACTCTGACAGAATTCTTAGAATAGTTGAACTTGATGTGTAAAATGGTGGAAAGTATGAAATTTCGAGTCACCTACCCCTTCCCCCTCTGTATTTTGAAAATAAAAACAATGTATTGCTAGTTTCGTGGTGGGATCAAGGTAATAATCCGATCTCTGCGCGTGTAATTTTTTAGTACCGTTTTTAACGATTTTATGGGAAATTGTACATAACTCCCTCCCCTCCCCCGTAGTGATAAAATTTTATATTTACGTCATTCCATTTTTTCGAATGTAAATACCATGATTGAAAAAGTATTCAAAGTTGTCTTCTCCCCACCCCCTCCCCCTGCATTAATATTTTGACACAGATATTGAAATAATTTCATAGTTCATTAAAGGGTTTTTCAGCTCCTCATATCATTAAAAAAACAGCCAATCAGGAGCCAGGAAATTATGTAATTGCATGTACCATGTACAAAGTAATCATTGTTTTAACATTGTAGGAAATTCAATTCTCTATATTTTCGATAATAACGAACTTTCACCTAAGTTGCATATATCACGAGTAAATTGATCCCACATTTTTTAACCAATGAGCTTGCGGGCTCTCAAAAAATTGGCCAATCAGGAACTAGGAAATGGTTCAATCGTCGTGTCTTTAGAATTACGCATTATACATTGAAATTAATCATCTATAAATTGTGGGAAATTCAATCCTTTTAAACTTTCAAAACCAACTTTTGCCTAAGTCCGCTTATCACAAGTGAATTGAGCTTGAACTTCTCAGCCTATGAAATGCAAGATAATCGAAATCCAGTGAATATTCGCCAATCAGGAATCAGGAAACGATTTAATGAACCAATCGATGAAATTTAACGCTGGAAAGCTGATTAAAATTTCAATTAATTTTAATTCGAGGAATTACGAAACGCGATGACGTCTTAAAATCATGAAGGTTTCAACCAATTACATGCCAGGGTGATTTAATCGGAATATTTTGAGGGAATCGTTGTGTATTACCAAAGAAAAGTATTTTGATGAATGAAAAAATGTTGATTCTTTATGATAACGATGATTTTAATTATTTTTGTGCGAAATTATGCTTTAAGGGGGTAAATTGAGCTTGAAGTTCGTACCAAAAATCAATTATTTTCACGTTGATCGTCATGTTATTTGTGATGCAAACTTGTGTTCAGGATCTCTCTGACTCCTTTTATGCCTACGGTCAACTTGTGCTGTTCTGTTGAGATGTCTCCTCCGTGACACCGAATAATTATCCTCAAAACGTTCAAAATTCCTCCCGGAACTGGTCCATTCGCAGAAATGGCCGCGTGCAGCGAACAAAGATTAATATTCGTGATTTCGTGAGATCGTAAATCGTTGACGCGGTGATTTATAAACTAATAAGTTGTAATGGACGGGCGAAAATGGAAAAAATTTCATGCACGTCGCATATATTCAATGGAAAACTAACCAGAACTCGATCCTCCCATCTTCCGCGTATCTGCTTATTAAAACATATATGCGAAATGTTTTCAAATATGCTAATTATATAGCAGATTATGTATCGAGCTGTGATTGTTGTTTACGTTGAAAAATCTTTCCTCGTATTGGATATAAAAATAACGTAAAAATAATTTCGATAATTGACTTCGAATAATTTTCAATTTTTTTTCTCAAAGTGAATTTTTTCAGGGGTTTGTAACTACGTCGTGATCTATTAATTTGCAACGATGTTCTTTGAGATGGAAGGCGGGATTTTTTTGGAGGGGGTCGGGGTTGATGAAGCCATATTACGGTTTTTCCTCATTCGGGTCATAATTACTCGAAAATTTTAAATATATCGTCAGGTACCTTTGGTTTCTGGTGGACTGTAGTAATCACGATGGCGTCTGACGTACGAGTATTTAGATGGCGAAATTTTATTGCCACTTGAAAGACTTCAAGCTGCGGTTATCATGCTGGATTTTTTTACGTCTTCGTAGTAAAAAAAAACTTGAAAATGTGGAGTTTCTTCGAAACGTGAAATTAATTATTCGATAATGACGTCTTGAAAAAATCCCGCGAGCGTGATATTTTCGCCTGTAGACGTGGAAGCATGTAGTGAGAAATAAACGAAAAGTCGAGCCAGCTTATGCTAATAATGTGAATTTTCGCGGCTATTTTGATAGAAATCTTATCAGTTATGTGAGCACCTCAAAGCAGGGTCATGATGGTTTGCTGCGAGGTTATTACGCGAATTTATAATTTTTTAATGAGAATTATATACAGTACCATCTTAAACGGAATGGAATTATTGAAAAACACGTGTTTGCGTATCCCTGTAACGTATGTAATCACGTATCAAATTATTACGTCTACGTGTAATGATTTTATATTGAAATTCGCTAGTTAATTCTCGTGATTAGGTTGTTTTGTAGAACCCAGAAGGGGATTTGCGTAAATGCAAATTGCAAGCTGAGCAGCATAGAAGATCGTATCGAGATAAATGGAAAAAAATTGTTTGCGTTTTTCGATACTTCACGAATAAACGAAGTCGAGAAAAACAACAATTTGTCATGTCCTCTTGGTCCCTCCTGCGTTGCTTCGTAAAGGATGCTTTGTAATGAGTGTTTTTTTTCGCGTGTGTAACTGTGTATCTCGGTTGATTTTTTCCTTCGTGTAAGTTATGCGTTTTTTATTTAAATTTTCATGACGTGGTTTTATTTTTGTTTTCATTTGTAATCGCGTCGTTTCTTGATCATCCTCGTTACGTTGATTTCTCCACTTCCTGCGAGGGTTAAAATTTTCGCAGATTTTGTAATTTTTATTTGTTTTTGATTCTTTTGTATGGATTTGCTCGTTATGGGCCGGATGCAACTTGTTTTAGATTTTTTCGTTAATTTTTTCAAATCCTGTTGACTTTTTTATCAGTGGAAAATTTTATTCCGGGTATTAGATCGCAATTTTTCATTTTAATCAACCGGTTTTTATTCCAATTTTAGGAACTCATCGCTCGAAGGGTGATTACGTGATTCGTTTTTATATCATATGGGTGTTGAATTGTATTTTCTTCTGTTTTTTTTGACTGTTTTTTTTTCATTTTGTTAATTTGTATTTTTTTTGGTCTTCGTATCCCTTCGAGATACGTCATTTCCTAATTTAATTACATGTTTTAGATGAAGTAGAATTTCATTAGAAAATATAAAAAAAATCATTATACCTATTTTGAACCTGTTTAATTCGTTTATTTTAGCTATGAACCGGTTGCTACCGGATTTTAAGTAATTTCTGGCTTTTTGAGCTTTTTTGGTTTTTTTGATATTTTATATTACATTTTGTATAAAGTATTTTTTTTAATGAACCGGTTTTTTTGAAATTGAAAATTTTTTGGTTTTGGGGGATCCATTGTGGGTATTTTTTTTGACGTCCTCTCCCTTCTTCTCTTCAACTTATTACTATGGGTTTTGAAAATTATGTAAAGTAATTTTAACGCTAGAAAATTCAATTTTTTGTTTAACGGGTTGAAACCAGTTGAAAAATAATATTTAGTATATTATTTTATTTTTGTTTTGGTCATTTTGCTAGAAAAAATCCATTTTTTGTTTAAACGAAACGGTTGAATTGCAGTTCTTAAAACCGGTTGTATATTTTAGAAAAATGCAATTTTACGAAATTAAAAACAAATCATAGTTGTTAAATTTACAGTAAAGTTTAAATCATCATTAAGTGCAATACTTTGTTTTTGAAACCGGTTGAAAATACATTGAATTCTTTTATCTTTATGGAATATTTTCATATAACGTTTCATAATTGCTTTTATTTTTATAAATTTCAAACCCGAATCAGACCGGTTTATCAACCCGAACTTTGTGCTTTATGAATAAAACAAGTTGAAAACTGTAAATTAAGGAAATATCATGAAATGCAAGTTTTAGTTGAATTTTTGGAAATATTTCTGAAAGTTATATCGTCTGTAACCGGTTGACATTATGTTACGATGATATTGATGAACATAAACGAATATTTGAAGAAGCATCGAAAAGAAACCTTCGACGGCGCGATTTACCGGTAAATTCGATGTCATAATACAAATATAATTTCGTATTACGTATTTTTGACGCTCAATTACTTTCCCTCTTTGCGCTCGCGACTCTTTCGTAAACATAAACACCGTCGACGCATCCGAATCGAATTCGGTGAATTATTACAAAATGCTACACGATCGCGAAATAATTTGCATCGTTGTGAGATTGATTTATTATACCGAAATTTTCTCCGGAATTACCTCACTATTGTTTAACTTGGAACCGGTTGAAATTACAGAGCGCGAGTCGTTTATATGTTTAATACGCTGAAACGAAAATAAAATGACCTATTAATCTTTCTAACCAATTAACTAGTATCTATCGACTAATTGGTTTTCCATATTTAATCTTTTTTTGGTAATGTATAAAAACCGGTTTTCGCGAAAAACTTGATATTATGTACGTCTACGTAGTACGTACTACGTAGATATTCGCAGGAGAATAATGGATTATGTATAGGGAAATACTAGTAAACTTTCGACTTAAACGAAGGAAATTATATTAGTAAAGTTGGACGATGTGACGGGTTTTTGCATAATTCAAAGCATTAATTAGCAGAGCACTGCTTTTCCTCCCATGAAACAATGACAATTACGTAATGAATCTTGTGTATACAAACTATAATTTTTTTCAGATAGGACAATGTCCTTGAATACGGAACGGTTAATTGTACATTATGTAATTAGGTTTTTTCTACATTTGTATAAAATTTTCGATATGGAGCCGTGTATTAATCGATTTTTTTTATTGTTTCAGGTGAGTAATCGAGATTTGTGAAATTGGCGATTTTTTTTTTTGCTGTTTTACGTAAGTTATTTTACGAGTTATTTATCGTATCGAATTTTCCATTTCGTTGGTCGGTAATGACGCCTTAATCAGTTGATCTTCGATGGTTTCTAAACGTCAAAGGAGAAAGAGCAAATTTCGTGACGAGTTCGTCGACACTTGAGGCTAATCTTGTGCGAAAAATCTGCGAAGCGTTTCGAAGCTTTAAACCAAGGTGATCGTGATAAAGGAGCTTTTCCGAAACCCTTTTATGGTTGTTGAATTTTAAAGAGTGAGCTTTTTTTTCCTTCGGTGACGAACGTACGCTAGTGTCGTATATATCAACGTCAAAGTAAAATGGTTCTTCTTCGTGATTATTCTGTATGCGATTTTTTCAAGTATCCGAATCGACGTGTTACTAAAAATATTCGAAATTACGAAAACAGCTATTTTCGTTGGCTAATTTATCGCTCGGACCGTATGAGCGACACGTGAACATGGTTTCGCAAAATGCGCGCTTTTGCGTATCTTTTCGAATCACTGCCACGAACAATGTACCAACGAAAATTATTTCTTTTATCTTGACGAACACAAGAAAGAAAATCGCAAACGCTAATGACATAGACGCTTATCTGCGAATTATCTTCGTGTTTATACGAATCATTTATACAAATGTGCGTCTGTGGTGGTACTTTCTCTTACATCGCGCATCGCTTTTATTCATTTCATAGACACGAATTCTCCCGTTAAGCCATATCGTGTCGACAACTCTAGTTCGTCGTTCATCGAGCGATGATTACTTTGTAGGAAATAAAGAGTCGTGTTAGGTTTTGTCTCCGAAGGAAGCGTGGTGGTTACGAAGTACATAGACCATGGTTCCTAGAGGTGTGAAAAAGGAAGTAGGAAGTTGAACCTTTGGAGAGAGCTGGTGCTGGAAACCGTTCAAGTTCAAGGTTCCAAAGTTTACCGGGGTCGAGACGTTAATGATGTTTGGAACCGTTTAATGGAGGTAATTTTTTCTCCGTTTGTACAAATCGACCGGTGATTAAGTTTGTTTTGAATTTGATGATTGTTTGTATTCGTCTCAGCTTGTATGATGGTTCATTGATGGAATTTTTTTGTTGTTTTCGCGCCTCGTAAATTGTTGGGAAATTGTCGGAAAATAAGTTTTTGGAAGGGTGGTGTTTGTCATTCATCGTGAGTAGATTTCATTCTTATTTCGTCGGTACCTGGCGCGTCCTTGGATCGAGTAGTCGATTGAATAAAATCATTAGTAGACGTTTATCGTTTTAAATGTGTTTTTCCAACGTGAAATTCCTTTTTTTTCGTGTTTTTCGTGAATCCAATCGTTAGAGGATAAATTTTTTATATTTTTATATTTACGGGATAAGTGGGAAGAGGATCGGAATGCAATTTTTCTCAAATTTTGCAAGAAGGGGGGGGGGGATTTGAAGGAATCTTATTTGGCCGTTGAACCAAAACCGGTATGCATTATGCAACTGTCTCTATAGCCCTGAAATCCTCTTAATATTACAATTTTGATATTAAAAAAAAATTGTTGACAAGCAACGACAAAGCTTTATATTACTACGGGGGCGTTTCTTTACTGCGGTTATCCCGCAACGCCTCGACACAGCAGGAAAACTACCAATTAACGTAAAAATATCCCACACGCGTTAATTATCGCGCAAATCTCGATAAAGTTTTTGTTTCAAAAATAAATTTCTTCTCTTCGCACCCCCCTGAACGAAGCTCTGATTAAGGCGGATATTCTCAAGTCGAAACTCGTATAATTAGCGAGCAATTTCAATCGATGTGATGATGGTTGAGCGTGCAGCAGATAGGAACCGTTTCAAAATAAACTTTTAATTGCTATTTTCACGGTTATAATTTTCATGGTTAACATTTTACCGTATTTTCAAATCAGGTCGGAACATAACACGTGCATTTAGGTAAATTCGCAGCTTATAAATAAAACATAATGTCTGTTTTTCGATGGTGTAAAAAAATCGTATTTTGTATAGAAAAATAAAAACCTATCCTAGGTAATTAAGTAGCTTAAAATAGACGAGTTTGCGGTAAGGTCAAAAAACTCGCGATGGGAATTTCCCGGTGTTATTTTTGGTACGTAAACAACCACTAAGTCGATTTTATGCAATTTCCTGCGAAAAGCTCGTCACGTAGAACTTACACGGTGTGTTTACATGCACATGCATATATTGCATACAATACGCGACATCATGAGGTGAAAAATATATCGTATTTGATATGGAAAGAAACACTAAGCGGTTTTAAATTAGGCTGAAATGAGTTACAAGCCGGTGAATGATTTATTATAAATCCTTTTGGTATAATTTATGACAATGTTAACACGTGTATTGGATAAAAGGCGGCTTATTTTAAGGCGATTGTCGTGTAAGCGTGATTTGAAATTAACTCGTATACCGGTGCCTCGGTTTGGTCATATCGATCGACGCCCATCGTCGTAATAAATCCTCAAACGTGGGTAAACAAGTTTCAACATATCGACCGATTAAGGCAGTTCGAGATCAGGAAAATAAATCGCATTGTGTATTATGTAAGAAACCCGACGATGTCCGTTGACATCGAATGTGCCATAACGCAGGTGAATATACCAAACCTCGTGCTATATGCTCGGAAAAAATTTCCAACTTTCGCCGATATGTTTATCGAAATTATCGGATGAGTAAGTTTTTAAATTTAGATAACGGTGTCGACGTATCTGGTTATAAAACCGTGAAATCGTATGAGACGTTTATGTAATCGTCGGCGAATATGAATATATTATCTCAATGTTTTCGTACCTTATTGCTTTCCATGTGCGGTTTTTCTTTCTCTTTTTCGGCGCTAAAACGTTGTTATCGTCGGCGTCCCGAGGAAATGAGTTGTTTTCCGCATTCAGCACATGGCGAAAAGTCGTTAACAACCGTTCGACATTATGGAAGAGACTAATCGCTATAATTGTTTGTACGAACTTCTTCGCGCGCCGGGATGTTATAAATGTTCGCCCCGGTGCGGATTAAAATGGCTCTTTATTGCGGATAAATGTTCGTCTAAAGATAACGGCGAATTTAGCACCGCGCCGAGGATGATTTCCTTATGCGAAATATCTGCGGTTGTGAACTTATTTCGGTCTTCGATTTCCTGTTTTAAATAAACGATTAACATTCATCGAGGTTATTTTTCGTATTTGTACGCGGAATCGTATAGCAAAGGTTTGTAAGTGAAATACTATGATAAAGTCGTCGCATCCGATAACAAATTTTTCTAAATTTTTTTGTATCATTTGGTAATTACCTCCGAAATTACCGTAATTTGCAGGTATTTACGGTTGAAACCGTAATTATATTTGGGATAGATATGGCTAAATTTTTGTCTTTTTGAGTAAATACACTTCGTTACAGTAATTTTCCATGAAATTTACCCCAATTACTCGTATTTTACCGTAATTTAATGGTAATTACCGTAATTACATCTTACATTTGTGGCAAGTTCCTGTCGTGTGGTGTGCATGAACAACTATTGATGTCTTATTGGTAATTTCGGTAATTACCAGTAAATTCAAATTGATGTTAAATACCGGTAATTACGAGTTACTTATGGTAATTTATGTAATTACAGGTGATTTGCGGTAATTTATGTTATTACGGGTAAACTACAGTAAATACTGTGTTTATTGATAAATTACGATCATTTTAGTAATTATTGGTAAACTATGGTAATCCAGTAATTACCTCAAATTAAGGTAATTACCGGTAAATTAGGGTAATTACGGGTAAATTCCGGTAATTATCAGTAAATTCCTGTAATTACTCGTTAATATGTAATTACGAATGAACCTACAAAATGTTGAGTAATTATTAGAGTTTTAATGAGCATTTGTTTTTAAACAAATCAAAGAGAGCACGTTTAAAAATCCGTTTCTCGATGAAGTTCTCGCCGTCGGTGTATTATTGCGTACTTCAAGACAAACCGCGTTCTTTCAACAGTACGATTTCTACATTAAGAGGTTCTTCCAGAAAAAGACTCGAAATTCCACTAGCCTCTCTTTTTATTACGTGCTAGATATTCCATTAATATAGCAATAAATTCGTCGATTCGAAGTGCAGATGATATAATCAACTTGTTTTATGAAAATGAAATAAATCAGTTCGTCTAGTCATTCACCCCTGCGCTGCGTTGTTCGATAACTCGTTCGTTATCGAGGAAATAGACCATAGAGGAATATCTATTTTTCAATGGTAGACGTATCCAACGTGCATCTTCTGTATCCCGGCTCGCTTCCGGTCTCTGTCAAATAGACTCGAGTTAACCACAACGGATCTTCGTATTTGTACCAATATCACCGCAAAATTTAACGATCGCCGGGGCATATATGTTATATGGGTTACTACCGGGGCGATAAACTAGTTTTAGAAGGCGTGTATTGGAAATCATATACATAAGAAGCGATCGATATAACAAATAGATAGGACTGTATAGAGTTAACGGGTACATTGACGGAATAAACACCGGATTACGCCTGGACGTGTACTTATATGCAGGTTATCACGACGATGATTACATGTTGGAGAACTGAGTCATAGGTACGTGTTCGAAAAATGCTCGCATTCTTGGTAATCTTACGTAATTACGAGGTAAATAAATCGAACGCGAATGGATATAGAACGGGGCGCTGGATATGGTTTGAAAAAATATGGCGTTCTGATAGTGATAAATCTGGATGGCTACGGCCTTATGGCGTATCCATCTCATCGTGTACAACCGATTAGGCAACCGATTTATACGACATTGAGTTCGATGATATACCGGCTCGTAATATGAACGGTGGTAATTATCAAAAAAATAAAAAATCAAGTTGCGCCACAACGAACGAGAGATGATTAACGAGTTTTACTTAGTAGGATTTCGGATAAACGTACCTTTTTCGTAGATAATTTACGATTTTTTTCGTCGGCGTTAATTGGAACACAGGGGACAAATTTTAACAGCTTGAGCATACGCGTTTGTGGTGTTCATTAATGAAAACTCGAAGCGCAAGAAGCCTTGAAAATTGCAAAATTTTACAAAAAATGCGCTTTTTTCGGTCACGTAATCGGCGAGACTTGGGAAAACACGATGGTGTTTGTAAACAACGACAATTTGTGCGTGTAAATCACGATAGTAGACGGAGTTTCGTAATGTGTTTATCATCCGGGTGGTGAAAATTGATAATTTATAGAATATCGGGTGCCGACTGCCGGGTCACGAGACGTGTAATTACGTCAAATTGCAGACGAAAATGTAACTGACGTGTTTACCCATATGGTTGATACGTCTTTCGCGCAGCTGTATTACAGTTTTATACGAGAAAAAAGCACTGCTTTGGTTAGAAAAGCGAAGCGATAGTTTGGCCGATTCCAAGGTGAATTATAGGTGCAGGTAGCGTTGCGTAACTTTCCAGTATCGTCGTTTAATTTCAACGTGTCCGAATAGTGATGGATTCGATGAGAATGGTGTGACCATGAGCGAAGAATTAAACGCTCGATTTAGCGCGGACTCGTGTGCTAATTGTGGAATGGCGAGGTGAATCGAACGGACGGCTTTGCGATTGGTTGAATTATTTCGCATGGTGAGCGTGGGTTTTCTAGAGGGTGATGTGATAAGGTAAAGGTCTCTGGAGGTTGGTAATTGAACGATTGAGCTTTTTGTGGCTGCGGAGTATTCTCAAAGGGCGTGATGTCAGTTGTGGTTACTTGAAAAAGGATTCGGTGTTTGAAAGCAATTACAAAACGAGGATTAATTAGATTTAGTTGATAAATGGTTAATTTTTGGATATTTTGTGAGAAATTAGATGTCGTTTAATTCATTTGTTTTCGTTGTGTGTACCAGAAAGCGGGTTTAGTGTTGAAGAACAATTTTTTCATTTTTTTTATGCAATTATTATTTTTGATGAGGTAAGGTAATAGGGAAAAAATATTCTTTGCGTCAAGAGTGAACTAAAGTTTCAGAAAAGAAACCCAATAGTTTGAATTTGCTATGAAATGCGTTTTCCCCACGCCCCATTTCTATTTTTAATATGAACTCTATATTCTAAATTTACCTCTTGCGTTCTTCAAGGAAGAAATTTAGAAATAAATACGAAAAAATTCAAAAGAACCGTAGAAGTCATTTAGTGTAATTAGTTAATCAAGTAACTCCTTATTAAACACGATTTATTCCTTAAAACGTGAACATGTTATTCTGCGCATGCGCAATGTTGTACGTACCACCTAATGTTAGTCGTATTGTAGATATCACGTAGAGCGGACGCGTGCTGCTGCGTTTCAATTACTAAAATCCCTGTTTGATGAAATGATTTCAACTCGAAAATAGCGAAACGTGGCATTATCAGAAGAAGGAAAAAAAGGATCAAATTTTTCGACATACTTTTTTTCTACTTTTACTTTCAGAAATTTGTTGCCCCCTAAAAAACGAACTTTGAGCAGTAATTTTGAGAAACCCTTGTTTGGTTCATTTAATTCACCTTAAGTACCCCCCGAAGAAGAAGTGCTATTCGAATGTGAACGAAAGTTGTTCTGTGAGGTACGCTACGGCAACTTGGATCATTTGCCTCAAAAACACATTATCTTAATGAAACGCGCGTAGAAATGGTACGTTTTCACGGTGCGAAAAACTCGAATAACTTGATCAACATCCTGTCTCGGATTTTCTTCTATTTCTCGAAATCTTTGGCGCAGCTCGCTCTTTGTTGTCTTTCATTTTTGAACCTTTCACACAAAATGCACGATACTTGTAATAGTTTCAAAGCGATCTATTAACGTTTTCGGTTCGGCGTCATTTAAAACGTAATTTAGGAAAACATATCGGTATCTTTTGAAGCGAGTTAAACGAGAACAGCTTTTAGTGGAGTAAATTACTTTGAACTTGAAATTGATGAATTTAGCTTCGATGGAAACGCGAACTGCGGTATCAAAAGTTTAGCTAGTTTGTCAAAGTCGTCTCCCAGGGTAAAAGGGTTTTCGCAACATGAAGTATCGGTTGATAATTAAGTTCAACTTTGTATGTGGGCTCGATTACATCTCCGGGCTGAGGCTTGGATACGATCCAAATTAGAAACTAGATACTATGTTGGCGATTGCGATGAATTTGGCCAATGTAACTCGATACGCGAATTGGTAAATTTTTTCAAGCGATAATATCAATTTATGAAGCACCTTACGCAAAATACCGTCGACCACCCACGAAAACAAATATTATAAATGGGGTTAATCGTGTGATGCTGCGAGCGCGTAAAAAAATTCCAGTTTGATCATGCGTACCTGCGCCTAAAACGTCAATTAATTCGGCCGTAGAAAGAGAAAGTAATAGATCTATATGGCAATGGTCACCACGAAGTCGCTGACCGGCCAGGTATTAGCAAACAGGTGTTCCCGCTTGTGACTTTGTTTCGATTACGTAACGGTCTCGGGGCTTAATTTTTCTCTCGTAACGACAAACTTAACGACGACTGTACATGAATTTCGCATTAGTCGGACAAGTTAGATGTCCATCGAAGGCGATTTGCCGGTTGTCTAGCACGTGGAAATCTTTGCGAAATCATGCTCGATTAGCGAGCGATTTACGGTGCGTATGAGTTTTAATTACATTGTCGACCTTTTTACAAAATACATCGAGGATTTAGTTAAAACTTGTTTCAGGTTAACGTAAGTGAGAAATTATGTACGAATTTCGATATACACGGATTGATTAGAAGGGCACATATTCGTACATCGTTGACAGGTGTTAATTCGTAATTAAGATTCGTGACGTCATCGATTAAGCCGTTGTATTAAGGGCGTTTCAATTTGACAGTTAGATGGTCACGGTTACTTGATTCGTAGCGTATTTTCAAACATCGAAACATCTGCGGAATGATGGACGGGAAAAATTCGTTGTGTGTTGGAGTTTTTTGTTTTTTTTTTCGTTAAATACACAATCCGTGTGACAGGTAGATATGTGAAATAAAAAGCGCTCGGAGTTCATTACGACAAAATTTTTTCCACCGTTTGATTTATAACAGGTGACGTAGATTTTTAAGCTTGATCAGAATTAATGCTCGTAGCGATTTAACCGCTGTCAAATGTAATTACCGATCGTTTCAGTATCGGTATGTAATAACGTATTGATGAAGCAAAAGGCGAGGTTTTTAGATGATACGTGAAAAGAACCATCATTATAGAATATCATTCAATTTAATAAATTTTCATCTCGTTGATTGAAGTAGTCTCAGGTTCTTTGTCGAGCCTGTGGTAACTAATTAGAACGATAGCTTTGATAGCGTCTTTAAACGAGGCTATTTTCTTAATGGAGATGATTTTTTTTCTCCTTTTAATGATTTTTCTTCATGTGGAATTTTAATTTTAGCGTTGGTTTTTTTCAATTTTTTTTCACTTAATTGTTTTGTGAAATTTATCTAATAAATTAACGACGTAATAGCTTGGATTGTAAAAATTATGATGCTTACGATTTTAATTATTTAACGCGTTCTACGCTGTAATCGATTTGTACATTGGTATTCGAGATTCTACTTGCTTGGAATATCCGCAATTTCTGATTGGTTTTTTAATTAGTATTCAAGATTGCTTTTTGTAAACATTTTATTATTCATGTTGTTCATCAGAGTTTAATTTAACGTTTGGTTTTCGAAAGTATTGAAATTTCGTGCAATGCGCATGCGCCGTATTGCTGAAGTTGTCAGTAGCGCTTTGGTGGTGGTGTTACGCAGTTGTGTTTTGCTGCGTTGAACTCGCGATTTTATGCTAAGAATGCAAAATTATAGTCAATTGGGGTATAAAATTAATTTTAAAGCAAGAAAAATTGTATTTTGAAAAAATTATCCTCGAAAATTGTCATTTTTCGAAAATATCTCGTCAATGGCTGCTTAATTTGAAAAAAGTCGTGAAATGAAGAACTTGAGATTTTTTCTCTCAATATAGTTTTTTATAATTTTTTGGCTAAAACTAACTTTAAGCCTGAATAACTGAAAATGAAATAAAATTCGTTGAAAAATTTGTTCTTAATTTGAATTTCTCATTTTCTTCGGAGTGTATCTCAGTAAAAAACCTGTTAAATAAAAAATTCATTATAATGCAAATTATTGGAAATTTTTTTCTCTTTGAATTCAATTATGATGATTTTTTTTTCAAAAATCAACAGTTAGTTTGCAAAATTTACTTGAGTTTTTATTCGTTGATATCTCGATAAAATTCGCTCAAATTAAAAAAATTGTCATGTTATAAATTATTCGAAATTTCATCGTTTTTAAATTTGGTTATTATAATTTTTTTGTAAAATTTACCGTATGTTCCAAAAATGCAGAAACATAATTACATTAATTACTTTAATGGAATAATTCATTTTGTATGTTTTCAGTTTTCCTTCGTTGATATCTCATCAACGGTTGTTTATATTAAAAAATTTATGATAACTCCAATTATTGAAAATTAAATTTCCAACGTTTTTTCTTATCACGAATTTTTCGTTGAAATTAATTTAACATTGATAAATCAATGATTACTGAAATTCCGCGTAAAAATCTCTCAACTAGTGAAAGGTATCTCGTTTCAATAACGCTTCTCAGTCTTTAAAAGTTCGTGCCACTTCAATTACAAGTAGCTGCTGAGGTCTTAAAGCCTCTCGAATCATCTCCGGACACTGTTCACTTGAGATTCTTATTTCGAGCTTATTACCTATTTATAATAACGAATTTGAGTATGTTTACTTATCCGCGAATACACTATTCCAAGTTGGAGGTGAATATCGTTTGCGCGATTTTAATTCATATCGATTTTCAAAAGGCTCGTATTCATTCCATCGGTTCACAATGCTCTTAATGATGTTTTAAATTACACCAGAGTTTCGCCGCGCAATCTGTAAATTGAATTCAATCGCTGCCGGCACAACCCACTGGCCTAATCCGCTTAATGGAAAACTCTTTGGCGAATTCCAAGGCCCTCTGGTACAATAAAAGAGGTGCACTTTCAACCCGGAATTAGCAACGATGTTCGCGTAGATGAGCGCGAATCGATTATTCATTATGGAGAAAAACGGAACCCGGAAACTGCAACGAGGCGATTTCGTCTTTACTTTTCAATTGTTCGGAGTAGAACGCCTTTGGCAGCGGCACGACATGCAGGTCTTTCTGTCGCTGTCGCGTCAATTAAAATTTCCGTTCACGTTCGTGCGCGAGTATTGTTTACAAACCATTACGAGCAAATCTAGGTGTCGGGTGACGATTACAATACTTGGTTGAATTTCAACGTCGAGACGATATCGAGGCTGATAGCTTGAAAAAGCTCGTCATCGCAAGATCGTTGCACTGACTTCCTGGTGGCGCCCTTGAAGCAATTTAGCAATAACGTAAAAGCGCGTTTCCGCGTTAAAATTCGAGAAAATTTTAATTTCTCGGAGTTTCGATGTCCTTGAAAACGAGCTACCTCAGTCGTCGGTGTGGTCTGATGTATTCTTATAGGATATGCACGATTTATCTAATAATGCGGTCAAGTGCGACGTATTTTAAATAACTTAATACGCCGTTACTAGGACATTACAACGAATTGTCGGATTTTTTTTTCAAAGCGCCTATGTTTATTTTGAAACGTTTCGATAGTATTTCACTCGATGACCTTTAGGGTAGACCTAACAAGCTCACCTGGTCCCTTCACTTAACAGTGGTGACAAAAATTTCTTCTTGCGTTGGTCAAGGTTTTGAAAAATTCTGAACTGATTTATGATGTTATTTTTCTTAAATCGCTTTTTTTTTAATGAAATCATCGTTCGATGGTAATAAGGGAAATGTAGAAATGTTGCCAAGTACCAGAGGTCGAAAAAATTGTAATATTGCCAATTCAAATAGTGTATTTCATTTTCGCATTTGGTTTAGCTTTACCATCGCGTGTAGTTTATGCTGGCAACAAGTGGGATATCTCATTTTTCGCTTCCATCGATCTTCGTGAAATCCTTGCTTAAATATGGTTCCAGCGCTTTGTATAGAATTTTGAAACCTGAAAAATATTCACTGTTGAAATGTTACCACAAATGATTCATTCGATTTTATGGTTCAATCGAGAATGCAAAGTGATAAATGCGAATTATTATATTTGTAGGGTTTTCACCTCAATCATGAATTTTCTTTGAAAAATTTTATGCACAGAAGTTGTAGAGGATTTAGTGGCGAATATTTTTTATATGAATAATTTTTTCCATGTCCTCAAATTTCGTTATAATTTTGATTAATCGATACCAATCTACGCGAAATTCCGCAAATGCTGATTTTTGTAAAGTGTGGGGCACCTTTGGAGGAAAATTTCACCTATGAAAGTTGTTATACATTGGATGATTTTCTTTTAAAATGTGGGAGGGGGGAGAGGGAATTTAAATTCTGCTCAACGGTTTTATCAGCTTTAATTTCAATAATTTTATCTGGAATGAAATTTAAATTTTTTGATTAGATATGGTTTGAAGGTCTTCTTTTTTCATCCACTTAAAATCTATTATTTATTAACTATCAAAATAAATATCTAAAATTTAACGTTATTTTCTCTACTTTTTTTTCAAACGATTTTAGTAGTTTCGTTTCAGCGACGTTAATTATAAAAATAACCTTTTCATTTTATGTGCTTATTTTTCCCCTACTTTTGCACATTTTTATGGAATTTTTACAAGATTTATTTTCTTGATATTTGCATTTCAAATTTATGTACTAATTATGTAAACGTGGCGATTTTATTGTTCAAAATGGTGTAGTATCCTGTTTTTTTTTGGTTGTTCATAATTTTGAATATTTGTGTAGAAAATACATTGATTTATTGTTATTAATTCGACACTTTTCATAATAAATTTTGTTGATTTTAATTTATTTATCATTTTTTTGTAATTTTTGCGCTGTTTAAAATTTACCTAAATGAATTATTTAAGCGTTTAAATTCATTTTTTGAACGTTTCAGCTTTGGAGTCTATCCATTGTTTTTTTTATTTTCAGTATCAATCGTTTACTTTTTTTGAATTATTTGTGGTTCATATCATTAAAAATTTTTTTTATTTTATGCTATTTGAATAATTTTAATAATATTCATAAGTTTTCTTCATAATGAACTCATTATCGTGGAGACACGACTTCGCGTAAAGCAACTTGCGCGGCAAGAGGGGTGAATTTAAATTTACGATTTAAGCGGATAATAAAATTTGAAAAATAGTGCAAGAAATATGAAAAATTAGCGAACATACGCCCGTCAAGTTGACGTCGGCCACCTCGTACTAGCCGGAGATGTACGGTTACGCAGTACAACTGCGTTGGATTAAAAAAACTGGCGCGAGCATAAGCGTACGTCTTCCGCTAGTACGTGGTGGCCGATACCAAGTTGACGGGCGTACGTTTACGATTTTCAATATTTTTTTACACTAAAATTATTGATTTTTTCGGTACATTGAATGTTTATTTTTTTTTTATTTTCGGGTTATAGATGCATATTACGTCGATAAACAACATAATATTTTTTTTGTAATGTCATCTCCTTTTTTAAGGAGATGGAACCTCGATTGAAAATTTTAAAACTTGTTTTCAAGGGGTTCAAGTGATTGAAAAAATCTGAAAAAAATACATGTTATTCAGGTAGACAACGCCCACGTATGATAAAAATTTCAAATTATTCGGTTGAAAATTCGCTAAATAAAATTACTAGTTTGACTGAAATACAAACGTTTAAAAAGATCGAGAAAACTCTCGATTAATCCTTGCAAATCGGAGGTCGGATTACAACGAACGCAGCTCAACTGCACGACGACAACGAAAATCAAACAAAACGCGTAAAATTTCATATCTCGGCAACAAGTCAAACTGCAAAAGATCCGTCACTGTACGCGAAAAATTTCAAAGAAAAATACGTGAAACCTAAACGAATACGAAGCAACCTTAAGGAAGTAAGAATAGGAAAGAAGTGCAATAATGGATTTTTAAAAACATTCGACGTCATTTAACGAGCGAAAACACCGCCAAAGGTACTTAAGAAAATTAGGCCATCAGGTTGACGCAAAAGAGATAAGAAAATTTAAAAATATACCTTCCTAGGGAAATATTGTTCTCGTTATGTGTATAAAAAATACACGCATGCGTCGCCAGTCCGAGTCCTAGATTATTTTTTTCACCATGTTTCGCTGCAATGATCTTGAACTCGGTCTTAAATGTTACAAACGATAATCGAGATTGTACACTCTCATTAATCGTCTCGCGTTTCTGTAATAAATATTAGATTAGGTTACATTGGCGCACGATGGATGTAGAAAATTGACATGGCCATTCCAAGGTGCACTCTCGGAAGCGAGTCATCGTTGGTAATTCGTAAATGATTGGCGATATTTTCGCAATGTCGAGTATCCTTCGATATATCGATAATTGACTCTTCAGGGGTAAAAATGACTAAATTAGCCGGCGAGACACGTGTACGCCTGCGAGTTGTTTAACTAATTAAAAGCATCGTTTGTCGTATAAAGCCGAGGAAGCGAGTAATTTACCATTCGGAGATATTGCGTTTTTCTGATTAAATACATCGTGAAGGTATATCGCCTCGGCCTATAGGTTAATTGATGTTAATTACACCGATGACTAAGTATGTGCAGTTTTCATCGGCATAAACGTCATTCTCCAGTAACGGAAACATGATTCACGAAATGTTCTGGAACGATTGCAGTTTCCCTTGTTTCGCTTTTCGTTGCGAATTTCGTTGGCGCGTGAGTGAAGTATCAATGAAACGTGGACCTTGAGGCGAGGGTGAGGTGTTGCTTTTTGGACGTCGTTTCCGCGATGCGTGATGCATTTTTAATTCGTCGTGATGGAGTTTTGGCGCGCTGACGCGAGGTGATCGAATTAGCGAGAGGTTTGGATGCAGATCTCGTGATAATTTTTGATTTTGCGTGAATTGGATGTGTATCGATGAGCATATAATTCGCGATTTAGCGCTTCAAAGTCGTGTTATTGAGTGCGGAACACGAATAGTAGAAGGTTGTTTTACAGGGTGGTGGGGGAAAGGCGGGGGAATTCTGCGGTATTTAAATTTTGAAAAATCAAAAATTATTTTTTTTTTAATTTTGAGTTTTTTTTGCTGCTTTTTACTGTAAAATCGTTAAAAACGGTATTTAATTCGCGCAGAGAGATGATCCACCCCTTCTCCTCTTGAATGCTTGAGCAGCACGTTTTCAACGTATCATGAGCATGTGGCGTTGTGCCATAACATGGTAGATTCTGAAAAGGGAGCCTGTAGATACCAAATACATCGAAGAATATTAATAAGTTTTTTTCACATAAATCTAAAATGCTTTGGTTGGTGTTTTAAAAATTCTTAGAAATTAATTAGGGAGGGGGAAGAGAGGAGGAGGCTTAAAAAATTTCTATTGGATAAATTGATTACTTTGCAGTTTACATATTCATTAGTACGTAAATTTTTGTTCAATCTTTGGCAGAGCTATTGAGAGTGAAAATGAACCCGGGGCAAATGTTGTGGACCTCCACCTGAAAGAAATAGCGAGAAATTGTCTGCTATATTAAATAAGTTGAAAATTTTCCAGTTCTATAGGAAGCCAGCCCTGGAGCGGTGTCCCCTTCTGCCCCTTCCCTTTTCTCGACGGCTCTGATCTTGGGACAACATAGATTTTTGTAATATTTTTGTCAACTTTTAACAAACGATTTATTTACTTTATGAACACCTTTTTTTTCAATTTCATTATTGTAAATCTGCCAAAAGTAGCAATTGACTTTTTTTTTCTTGAAAATACCAAAAAATATTATCACAATTTATTGACATTGGAATTTTTTTGAATTTCAGCTCACAGATATCAAAAATTTTTGCGATAAAAATTTTTCAAATTAATTTTTTCGCGGTAATAAAAATGGCTACACTTTTTTTAATGCAGCATAAATGATTGATGATTAATTACTCTTCAAGAGTAGAATGAAACCAAGGAAAAAGTTACAATTGCCAAAAATTACGATATAATATTAGCGATTTTCGAATTCACAATAATTTTCGAACTTCCGACATCTTGAACATTTTTAATCACCAAAACTCGAGATTAAGAAATAGCGGCCATCTATGATTTGCGTCATTCAACATTCATCGATTTTTTCTAGCTTTTGTTACAATTAATAAAATTATGACGAAATTTGAAACGATACAAAAATTGTTCATTTCAAAAATGATTACTATTTTTAAGTTTCCAATAACTTTTATCCTAAACATTTTGCTCTCAAATCACCCCAAACCGCACAAAGACGCCCCAGTTGAGCTATTTTTTGGTGATGCTTGCAATTGTGGCGAAATTTGAGAAAATACGAAAAAATAATTTGAACAAGAAATGCTCCTCGTTCAATTTGGAAAATTTTTGTTGCAAAATTTTTTTTCGTAAATGACCTCAAGCTTTATAAGAACGCCTCAACATGAATTTTCCAAAGTAATGGTAGTTTACCTATATTTTTAACGTATGCTATGAAAATTTCGTGTTCGACAAATTATGATTTTTTTTGTAGGAGGTGGGGGGGGGTAAAGGATTACACAAAATTCAGTTTTTTTTGCAGATACTTTGCGTAATTTGTTCGTTCGAATGTCTGCAAAATAATGATTTTTTTTGAGAAATGTATAAACCAGCTGAAGTTGAACCGACAAAACCACCTGTAATTTTGTAATTACACAGTTGGACTATTTTTAACGTAACTTGCAACACTATGCAGAGTTTTTCAAAGCAATTTCCCCGAATATTACTACCAAGAGCCCTTTTAATTTCTGAAGTAACTTTCAAAACTTATTTATCCATTTTAGAGGTTACCTAGCATTAGATTATTCGGTCATATAATAGAATATCGCGGATGGTTTCACGTCTGGTAATTTTCACGTACGTGCGGGCGCGTAAAATGGCGGCGACACAAGCGATCTTGTTATACAATTGTAAAATGATGAGAATCAAACCTCTGGAACGATGTCTGTATCGAAATAAAGGAATAATCGCCGCTGGACATCGACGTTCGTGTAATGATTTTCACCGCGTATATTTTTTTAACGCGCATCGGTCAAAATTAATTACCCGCTGACCCACTACTGGTATTTTTACTTTTTCTCTTGTTTTTTTTTTTCGTTTATGTTATCTTTTTTATTATACGCTTTATGCTCCAATTGTACGTTGAGCGCGTCGGCAATTAATAAGGTTTTAATTTGGGCGTTAATGTAAACGACTTGTCAGCGAGGGATTTTAAACGAGGATGTTTCCGCTTTTTATACAATCGCGAATATATTAAATGTATCCGGACGCGCATATGTATTTGAGCTTCTAATGTTACCATGTAGTTTTGGTACATTTACGCGGTGACGAATGAATTAGTAATTGGATGTGATTCAGAGCCCCCTCTTCTGTGCACGTGTACACCGTGCATGCGAATAAAGTTGGACACGTTGTGGAAGGTTATTACGTTTACGGTGATAATTTACGCCAATTCATACTAACGAACGTTTTTATTTTTTTTTTACAGGTCAGTATATTACAGACATTAGTGTTAGCCAGAGAGATTCCGTTGCTTGAGCGAAAGTACATTACCCGTACAGGTTGTTAATTAAATACCAATGCTATGAAACCTATATAACCTATTCAACTACGACGCTGCGTTCGCATGTGTACTTTAAGGCATCGACATTAAACCATATACAAAATATGGTCCCATGAATCGTGCCATAAATGACGATACGCGAACAAATTAAACGTTTCTCGAATGTACCTTTAATTACGTTGAATTTTACTATAAATCGGCATTCGGCAATTCCGTCGAGACGTCTTGTCAGATGAGTTGGTACGTGTTTCGCGCCAAATGACAGATTTACAGGCGTCTGGTGGCGTCAAGAACGCGTCTCCGGAGAGAAGAATTTCATTTTGGTTGATTTAGCTCGGGATTATGGTGAAATTTTCGATGAATTGTTTGACGAGTAGGTGGTATCGTAATTAAGCGTCGTCAAGGGTCGATATCTCATGGAGAAAGTTCGAAGATTTTCCAACACGTTTATTGAAGTTTACTAGAGCTTATTGTGAATTATGGTTTTGACGTAATTACCGAAATCGTACGAATTTTCGATGTGGGTTTGAATTTTCAAGTTGAGAATTTTTCAAGGGATAAATAAATAGCTTGGAATTTTTTTGGGAATATTGGCCTTAATTGTAATTATTTTTTTGATTTTTTAAAGACGTTTAATAAGTTGTTATTCTTTGGAAATCGTTTATGAATATTCGAGTTGAAATCGTTCGCTAACAAATTTCATATCTTGAAATTCTGTTGCCTAGACATTGATTCTGAACAATTTTAAAAATAATTATTTTATAAAATTACGAAAAAAATGATTCAATTGTTTGCGAATGATTCTGAAATTGTCGAAGAACTCGGAAACATCATTTTTTTAGCTTCAAAAATTTCCTCGTAATTGGAACATTTGACAAATCGTTCGTGAACGAGTTTCATATATACGAGTAGATAAGTTTCTCGCTCCAAGTTTAATTTCAACTATGATTTTGTAATAAAATAATGAAAAATTTGTAGAAATTTTACGTAAAAAATTTTATGTAGCTCAAAATTTAACGAATTCGTTTCTCAAAATTAGCCAAAATATCAAATTTTATAAATTTTAAACAAGTCGTTCGTGAACGATTTGAATACTTTTGAGAAAATCGTTCATTATTGAATTGATTTACTGAACGATTTTAAGACAAGCAGTAATGAACTTTTAAGTACCTTTGAAGAAAAGAATCGTTCGCGAACGAATTTTCTACTACATTAATATTTTGTTTAGAATTTAGTTTCGGTCATTTTATCTCGAATATTGTAAAATTATTTGTTTGAATCTCGTTCGTTCGCGAACTATACCTAAATGAGCAAAAAAATTGTAATAATTTCAACTCGAGTAAACAAAAAATTTCAAGATTGATTTTTTCTTTTGAATTTTTGAGCTCGTTGCTTCGCAATTAATGCTACGAACGACCGATTCAGTGAACGAACCATTTGATTCTTTTTCAAAACGATTCGTTGAGAAATAATTTGCTAGTTGGTTTCTTATTTTCTAAAAAAATTGATTAAAATTTCGAATTTTCTTTAAAGAATAAAGCGAAGAATTCGGATGTATTTAGTGACTATTATTACTTCAATTAAAGAGGAACGAAAGAGGATTTGAAATTATGTAGAAACAATAAGTGAAAGGTTACGATTTAATCGTGAATTTTCTATCGAAAAAAATTGTTAATTTTAGCTGTGGATGTCTCGACTTAGGATATTCATTGTCTTTTCTTCGTGTATCCTCTCTTTCACCTATTCTCGTGCAAAAAAATAGCATTCTCATTGAAAAATATGACCTCCGATGCTACCATCGAGATTCCCAATCATTCTTTCGTCATGTTTTGTACTTTTTCTCGTCTCGGCGTAGAATAATTTAGGCTTTTATTTGTTACGAACGATGAAGACGTCAAAATACCTCGATGACGTGTAAATTACACCGAAATTGGCCCATCGATGGAGTCATACGGTATAGATACGCGGTATAGGTAAATTACAACGGTAATAACCGATAATACATCGATGAATTACTCATCTTACGGTATATAATTTGCGTCCGCGTGACGCATAAATTACGACAGATCATCGAGTGCGGCGCGTACGATGTTAACACGTTGGCGCTAGATGGGATCTCTCGGATATCGTGACTTTACCGGCGTAATTACGCGAACGGGGATGAAAACTGGCGATATTTGGTAACACTACGTGTTCCAGATCGGTACACGTGGTTATGTCGAAGGCCTAGCCGCGGGTATTCGCCTACGCCTCGAAAGACGCAACGATTTCGGCAGATGGAGCATGTGCTGGAATTCGAATAAATCACGCGATGAAGCGACCTGGGTCATAACCCGAGCGTTTTATTGACGCATTTGAATTGTCGGTGGACACATGAACGCATGGTTACGTTGGCGGAATACGCGGCGTCGAGCCACGGATCTGGAATTATTTACGCGGTTAATTACGACCGGGCTGATTCCAGAGGAGGGCATACCTGTTGGCGGTCATCTGTGTACGCGAGGTCGAGCCGTATGCATGGATACGGTGCAAGCTCGGCTACGCAGCGGTACACATTTCTGATTAACGGGATTACTGACCCTGCGTTCGTGCTGGCCAACTATTCCGGATGGTCGTACACCTCGCGAAGTTCCGTCGGAATTCCACGACGTTGTAAATGCTTAACCTATTGTCTACACCTTCACGAAGAACTCGACCAAGCCTCACGATATCGATCTTTCGATCGTATCCCCTCGTTCGAGCTTGTAATTACGTTGCCCAATCGATGTTTCCTTTTTCGCCCAATATCGCCGTTTACGGAAGCCAATCCGCGAACGTGTAATTTGAATGTTACGTAATTACGACGCCAACGTGGACGTTTCGGTGGTTTTCTACGTGTTGCGAATTCGCGCCATCGATGTAATATTTTTCGACAGTTTTTCATCCGTGATGCATAGAACAATTCAAGGGCGTTATGGAGTTCGCGTGCGAGACTTCGGACGTGCCGAAAATTCCCATTGTGTTTACCAACTCGTATATGAAAATTGGTTTCGATGGTCTCGCCACGTCTGTTTTTCGATAAACACGCATAAACGGTTGCTTCGAGTACCTCGAGTGGAACCGAAACAAAAGTTGTGTATTATGTAAAAATTTCGCACTCGTGAAGTTGGGAAATTCTCAGATACCGTGATCCTCGATGTTGATGGTATTTTCGGTCATAAAGGATATAAGGAAGTAAGAGGTAATGCTTGGGATATAGATTAATCGTGCTAAAAACAAGTTGTGAACATTTTTTACGAATTTTGTTGCTTAGTAATTGCCACTAATTGCGATTAATTAACGTAAAATAATTAAAAAATGTAATTTTCGGTTTGAAAAAAATTTCAAAATATTTTCCTTATGAATACGAATAAATAACATTATATACATGGTGCTCAAAAAAATATATTTTTCGAGTTAACAATATTCAAAAAAGTAGCCCGCCTTTGCCATCTCACCCGCCAAGCACCAGCGGCTCGTCCACATATACGCGCTACTAACGTGAACGCGACGAGCACCGCCGAAAGATACCAACTACGAGCGGACGTCACGGAGCCACGTACGTAACGCGGCTAGTACCAAGTAACGAGCTCATTTCGTGTTACAACTTGCAGCACTACGCGCGTACAGGTGTCACCGAGCCGCTAGTGCTACGCGGAAGGCAAGATGAGCGCGCGGTCAATAATGATAATTTTTTTCTCGAAAAATATCGATTTTTTGGTTTAACCCGTGTAAAGTTTTTTCATTTATTTCAATGCATAGAATGTTCCAAAAAATTTTCAAGGCGAAATTTTTTTTTTTGAAATCGAGCGAAATTTAAATAATGAATTATGGTAGTTGTCATGTAAATTTTTTATAAGCATCGGAAACTTGAAATTCACATAATTTGTAGTATTTTCGCGTGCTCAGAAATTACCAATTACGAATTTGCGTACGTTGTAATTTCGACGGATTATTTTTTCGCGCCAAAAATGACAAATTGCTAACGGAAGTTGTTAATAACGAAACTTCGCTTCAGGGTTTTTTTTACATCAATCTCCAAAACAGTATTCTGTGTAAAATCGTCGATTTTTTTCGAAAATTAGCAAACTTCGACGTCATGATAATCATGTACGATATGCTTCAGGTTACTGTTTGGGTATTCGTGCGTGAAAAACTCTCGCTTTCGAATATTTCCATATTCATGATTTGAAATCAATTTAACCTAAAAGTACTTTGGGGTTTTCCAAGCAATTTTTACATTTTTTAGGAAAAATTCAGCTCGAAATATTCGAGCGTAGTTTTAATTAAGTTTTTCACCATCGTTGAAAATTATTAAAGCGTGAAAACTACGTCGAGGATTTTTTCGCATAAAAAGCGAAATTTTTTACACCCTGCTCATTTTCGCTATTACTCGAAACAAAAGATACTTTGACGGTTAAAAGGAGAAAATATAAGTTTTGGTATTTTTTTTCTTATTCGTGTCAAGAAAACGTATTCTTTATGGTCTTTTACTTTGATAAAGATAAGCTTTGTATAAAAGGTCAACGACTGAACTTCATGGAAGTGTACTCGAAAACATTTCGTTGGATATTTCAACTCGAAATTTGCTACGAAATTTAATTTTTCTTGCGGTATGCGAGTTATTTTCTTATTAAAATACCAAATAGAAACGACGTCTTATGGAAATTTTCGATTGTAGAATGAAATGATACTGAATCTTCGAAATGGGCATTTTTCTCGAAAAAATATATCTTCTTTGTTATCTCGTGCTCGAGAAAATAACAATCTGCGACCTCGTGGTACACCTGATGGTATCTCGTACAAAGAAAAGAACGTAAACCATGATAAATTCGACATTCGTTCGGTTATTTTTATATTTCATCGTTTGAGGTAAAAAACAATATATTTTCTATACTTGTTGTGCTGCGTTGTGAAAATTTACGCAAATAAGTAAATATACCTGAAATTTACAACCACTTAGGCACTTACCCACCTTTAATCATCGCTTCGGCGATAAAAAAATATATTAAACACGACGCGAATTCTAGGAAATATTTCGAGTTTTTTTTTTAAAACCAAATCAAAATTGTCGGTTTTTATGGAATTTTGCGTTGGCGTTAGTCAGCCACGTTGGCTTTTCATGAAGTTTCAAGTGAAACGACGAACACTGGATGAGACAACGTCTAAACACGCGCCTTCGAAATTAAAACAATTTTAAGGCACTTTTACGACGTTTAACTCGGTAGTACGAACATTTATTGAGGTATTAAATTTTATCGCCGGAATTTTAACAAATTATGGAACCGATTGCTTTACTTTCTCTCGAAACGAAGTCAAGTGCTCGATTTTTAATCGTAGTTGACAAACGATGGGAAAAGAATTGTAGGGCACGATCGTTTACTTTTATTTTTACAAATTAACGCCAAAACAAGAGGAAAACTTGGTGGTCGTAATCTTTTTAAATAAAATAAAAAAATCGACGAAAATAAACATAAAATCCTCGGTGATTTACCGAGCGAAGCTAATCGATGGAAATTTAATCAAATTCGCGAGTACGCATTGTTTGTTATGTAGGTGAATGGCCTAGAAGCAAAAATATACTTTTGCTACGCATTCCTCGTTGTCTGTACGAGTTTAATAAAAGCATTCCTCGTATCGGGTGAAAGTCCATTGCCGTGTATTCGCCAATTCACCGTGTACGCGATGACAGACTCATCCGATAGCCGAAGGGCGTACGCGGTTTTTTATTGCGTTGCGTTTGGCTTCTTCGCGCTGTATCCTTTGCAAATCAAGGCGAAAAGGTTAAAGGGTGTTTTTAGACGTGAGATTTTTATTACCTGGGAGTATACAAGTTTATAATTTTCTCTTGTAGATGTCGTGTGTGATGAGAAAAATGCGTTATGATGTGTAATTACGCCGATTGCCGAAGCGATTCGTTAAGTATTAGAAATATTGGAAATTTTCGTTCAATTACGCGTAATTTGCGTGGTAATTTCAATATTCGAGGTATTACGAGTGTTTGCATTTTTCCTCGCGTTATAGCGCCTTCAATTTTTGATTTAGGCAAAATTATCAAATCAACTTGTTTGTAGATCTTGAACAGTACTATCGAAAAGATCGTTTGCATATTTCACCTATTTTCAATATTTCAGCAGTTTTAGGCGTCTGAAATTTTCGATGCGTTGTAATGGCTCCGAAACTTTTCAATATTGAGCTTACTTACTTTTTCAAGGATCTAAATCGAACGTATAAAGAAATGTATTTGCGTGTCACGTGTTTTCTTAGTTTTACGACCCAAATTACAAGTTACTCAACTCCGTTAATCGTTCGGAGTTGGATTTTAGGTGAAAATTTTCCTATCACGAAGCACCCTAAATGTATACAAACGCGATAAGTTAAACAATTCAGCAAACAAACTCCAAGTTGGCACATGTGTCTATTTTAGGGTAAACTAATACGCGATGTTATGCCGAAGCCGAATCGGTTTATCGAATCCAAAAGGTATATTTGCGATTACAAACACGTGCCCGTGCATCGGACGGGCGTGAGAACGCGAAATGTAAATTTCACATGGTACTACGCCACTTTTCAAGCGATGGCTTTCCATCACATCTAGAACTCGTCCGATGGTATTGCGTGGAGAGACATGTTCATGGTCATCGTACATGCGAAATTTTTATCTCCAAATATGGATATCGATCGGGGGAGCACGAAGCGCATGCAGGCCGGAACGAAGTTAATATTTTTCGCTTGTCACGACCAAACGCCAATACAATCGATGATCGATGCGTGGAGATCTGCGAGAGTATTTCCATAGGTGAACGTCTGCAAGATGCGGTTATTGACCATCGTGTCGCGAAGAGGGAGAAAAAAATGCCGTGCGTAGTTGGCTAAAAAGTGAAAATCTGATTCCCCTCGTCGTGCTCGTTTCGTCCTCTTTTTCACTTGAATAGAAACGTCGTCCGTGTACAGCGATTATGTAAATATTTGTAATACGAACAGGTCAACCTTGAAAACATAAGTTGGTCGCACGTCGGGATTTTTTATCGCCATTTTTTCCCTTAATCGTAGATACAATTGTTAGATATCATTTGCAAATGTCGGTGTGTAAACGATGTACACGTGGAAGCTTTTGAGTGACGTTTCATCGCGTTAAATTGGTAAAATGAAGTACGAATTTTTCGTCGTTGCGATCCTTCGCGTTTGCGTCTCCAAGGAACCGGTTTAAAAAGGTAATTGTGATTATTAAAATGACCTGTGATGGTTTGCATTTGGTTTCCTGGTGTAGCACAGGAAGATGGCTTTGCAGATGATATTTATAGATGTTGATATTCGAGCGATGAATTTGTATAAATTGTGTGGGTGGTAACGTTGATTTTAATTCACGTAGAAATCACGTTGTAGATTGCAAATTGGTCGGAACTGTCATCAATAAGGAATTATTAAATGGAAATGAGGAAAATTTGGAGTTGACGTGTTCATCGCTGAATCAAACCCTCTTAATTAATGCTCGTGAAATGTCCACGTGATGATTCTGCGTTGATATATGCTAATACAATATATCTGTCGACCTTGTCGACGAAAAATCAATTCAACATTAATGCTGCAAATCAGCCCAAAAAACGTGACTCATTTTATAACACGTTCCAAGAAAATGTGACTATCGGTTTCCCGAATCTATACGGAAAAATTTCGACTTTTTACTATCAACGAATTAAATTCGTTTTTTTTTAAATTTTTCCACACTAAAACACACGTATCCCCGTCGTAAAAAAATTTTAGGCGTTATCTCGATTTTAACTCTTTTTTAGCGATTTATTGTGGAAAAAAAATTAAACGTAGGAGGTTCTATGTGATTCAACGTTCGTTTCGTGACTCACGTGCAAAATCCATTCCGTAGCTCGATTGTTGAAAAATTGATAAAATTTATTTAAAATTGATTACCGTCTGAGAGTAAATTAACGTGGTGTACAAATGAAGTGAAAAATTCTTAATTACTTTGGTTCGTCTACGACGTAGGTTGTTTTGAATTTGTTTATACACGCAGCATCCGTGTATCTAATCTGATACCGAGCATCTTTGAAAATTCCTCGAGACAGCGGATTTTTTTTAATAACGCGAAATAAATTCTTATCTGAAATTATATGTACATAATGGCGTGGCAATTTACGCGTGAAAAATGATTTTTCCAAGGCGAAACGCGGCGCTAAAAAAGTTTTTAAATTATACGATATGAATATCGGTGAATTTTTACGATCATGTATGGTTTGAAAAAAAAAAGAGAAAATTTAAATTACATTCCCCGAAGATTTCACGTAAACGTTGAAAATATGGAAGATAATAAATTTTTTTCGCGAACAATAACAATAAAAATTTCAATTTGATGGCGAACGTACTCCATAGGCCATAATGTCTCGATAAAATTCGCTTGTAAAGTTTATTTTTTGGGTAATATCGGCGTAAAATACTTTATAACGGTGGTTCATCGAATAGGTTGTAAACTTGTAATTAAAAGCGTAGGAGGAGGTGAAGGATAAGCGGTGTTTGAGTCGTCGTATAATGTTCGTTTTATGCAGGTATGTTTTATATTGGAGGAAAATTTAAAGAAATAATTATAATTTTTCCAATTTTGTTCATTTGAGGTGACATGAAAAAAACAGCAAAAATGATATCGAAATAAATTAAATTTTTTATTTAAAGAAAATCGATTTTTCGAGTCGAAAAAAAATTTAAAATATTCTTCGTACAAGTACAAATAAAAAATGTCATATACATTGAACCAAAAAAATCGATAGTTTTCGAGTAAAAAAATAATTATTAAAAATCAATCACGAGCCCGTCAATTGATGCGTCCCGTTCAGTGCTAGCGGTTCCGCGCCATTTGCGCGTCGTCCAAGTTATAACTTGTACCAACGCGTCAACGTATGAAACCCGCTGCTACTTGGTGGAAGGAAACGAACGTAGGCGAGGTCGCGATTCCGTCGCGTTCGTGCCCTGCACGTGTCCGTACGACATGCGCTTGAGCCGCTTGTGCTTCGCGGGAGATGATGACGATGGATGCGCGCTCCTGAAGGCAATATTTTTTTACTCAAAAACTATCGATTTTTTAGATATGTAAAGCGTACGTGTGAAGATTTTTTTGAAATTAGGATTTTTTGCTGAAAAACTTTGTATAATAAGTCTGCTATAATTTATCCGAGTATTTTTTTTTTATTTTTATCATCTTTTGCATACTCCCCTGTGTCATTACACATTTACAAGGACGTAGCTGTGGACTGAGAGGAGGGAGGTGTGGAAGTAGTTTCTTCAATAAACGGGTCTTGCGGTCAATTGCTTTTTTTCCTTCAATATGTATTGTAACTTGACAACCAAAACTAACTCAATTTTTTTTTGTACAGGTGACTCGTGCACTGAAAAACCCCTCAATACGATATGGAAGAACTACACGTCGAATACGAAGCCAGACGTGCACATGAAACTAATCGTTACGCAATCAGGCCTCAAAGCTATAACCAAAGAGCACGGTTTAACCGAATACTGGAGCCATCGTATAACCTACTGCTGCGCTCCTTGCGAATTCCCAAAGATATTCTGCTGGGTGTACCGACACGAAGGACGCAAGTTAAAGCAAGAACTACGCTGTCATGCGGTCCTTTGCTCGAAAGAGTCGATCGCTCGACAGATCGCGTGCCAGCTACAATCGCGACTTACTCAAGCGCTGATTGAATTCAAACGCGATAAAATCAGTCGCCAAAATGCTCGGTTATCGTTGGCAAACTGCGTATACGATAATCCGTCGTTACCTAGACGCAAAATCCTCTTATCTACCGGATGTCACAACTATCGACCGCCTCTGGAGCGCTCGAAATCTGCCCCGAAGCTAATGGCGATCGAAGAGAGTCTCGAAGAAGAAGAGGACATCGAGTCGAAGAAATGCGCCATGAAGACGAAATTCGCCACGTATCGTAATCTTTCGTACTCGAATCGCGGTAACCGCATGGGTGGCTTGTACTGCGCCAAGAAGCTGCAGTGCAGGAAAGACGACGAAGAATCTAGTCAATGCGAGAATATGGCCAATGCCGAAACCGAAGTCGTCGAACAGAACCCTTGCGGATGCGAGAAAGACTGCGATTTGGCGGATGTCTTCGATAAAGATCTTACGCTGGGCGCCGTCCAGAAGGATACCAAGGTTACCGATATTAACGAAAATCACTGTACCGGTAAACGATTCTTTCGTAATTCGTGGTCCGGCGAGGAGACTTGTCCGATGCGCGGTGTTGATGCGCTTACTACCAAATTCCAAGATATTCTCGATTGTAAAAATGGTAAAAAACTCATCGACGGTGATAAATACCCGGAACCTTGTACGCGTAAGAATTTAGTCAAAAATAGGCGTAAATTATTCGAAAACCTCGACAAAGGAGAGTGCTCCGGAGGCGATACCGATTCAGCGTTGCAATTCGATTTCAGCGAAGAGAACCGAGATAGCTTTGATGGGACTGGGTCGCTGGATGAAGAATCCACGCCGAGTTTACAAAGTATTTCAAGCGGCTCGGATACCTCGTCTCCGCGAGATATTAAAATCGAGTATTCGAAAAATTACGATCTAGATTCGCTGTGGGAAGAAGGCAGCGACGAGAGCGGTTTCGTCGAGCCTATCGGACAAGACGCGAATGACGATAAAATTCGCGATTTACCTCATCATCATTTAATGAAAAGTTGCATTTTGACTTCGAAATCACGATGCGTCGAGGTGTAAGTCACCCGTTGCTCGTGTTGTGTGCTTAAGACTGATTAAAGAAATAATCGAGCTGAAATTTTTTCGCATTGCGGTGCCGGAGGTACGGACGTGCGCGGATACACTTTCCGTTTCCATGGCGGACCACGTAAGGCCATTAACCAAGCTAATGGATCAAAGAAGTTCGCCACCAAGGAACAATTCGACCATATTGTTCACGGTCGTCGAATACGAGGTTTTTTCGTCTCCTGCTTCGCTTCTTGTAGCGGCAATTTCGTGTAACGACAATTTACACCTATTGAAATGGATGATTTTTTTTTTAATTTTTATTTCCTTTTTTTTAAAAACTTCTTTGTTATAATGTATTACTTTTACAGACATATACTCGACGGTGGCAGATTCTGTTGTGCTTTGATAAATTAATGAGAGAGACGTGAATTCGTGAAGATTTTCAGAATAGTCTGTTCACAAAATTTTAAATCGAAAATAAATCTATTTTAATTTTTTAAATTATGCCAAATTCGGCAACTCAGGGATCTATTGTGAACTCTCTCATTCTGTTTCGAAATCTGCCACCGTATACGTAATCATCACTCATGAAAAAGAACATATTTGAACTCATTTACAAAAAAAAGTATCCAGTCATGTATTCTGATGTATTTGTTCATTTTGGCCATATTTGTTTACTTAACTCATTTTTCATATTAGTTGTAAACACATCAGCCATTTTGTTGTTATATTTATAGTGTAGAAGATTAATGCGTATTTTTCATAAATAATTATTTCATCTAAGGAAATATTTATATTAGTTATTTGATCTTTATTTATTACAAATAGCGCATTATTCTTGTAGTTTGTTTGATTTGTTGAGTTGAAAATTTTATAAAAGATGAATATTTTCGAAATAAAAATTAATTACTACAAATGCTTCGTGCGAATGGAAAAGTAAAAAGTATCGTGTAACGAAATCGCACATTTAAAAACTAATCATAGTCGTGTACGATTGAAATCTGATATACAATTTACACGTTCTTAGTATTTGTTAATTTATCGATACTTAGAACTGATAAACGACGATGATTATTAAAAAAAAACGAGCAGCTCGAATTAACATTCCTTTTTTATTATAAGTTTTCTAAAAGGCGTTAAACGTTAATCAAAATCTAACGATAATATTTCTCGTATTTTGCGAATCTCTGTATCTTTTTAGGTTAAGTTATTCAATATATTTATCTCGCTTTTAGTTTTCTCTTTTTAACTTGTTGATATTTTATTTTAATCCTAGTCACCAGTTCTGTAAAGAATTGATGAATGTATAATTGTGTACGATTGTTTATTTTGCTTTTTTTTTCCTTTTTATGTAATGTGTATTGTGCCAGTGAAACAAATCAAACGACGAGATGTGTAAATATAATTTTTAAATGTATTGTTTTCTTTTTGTATAAAGTATTCTTTCGCGCTGAGAACGCATATTTCTTGTAGATTTTTCAAAAATGAATAAATGTTTGTGATATTCTTACTCTGTGTGTTATTATTGTGTGAAAATTTTCATAAAATATTCGAATATTCGAAATTCGCAGAATTTCAAAGGAATTCGATAGAATTTTGTCAATATGTAGTTGATGATATGGTATTTATGTCGATATAAAAAGAATTGGATCGTGGTATGCATCGATTTACGAATTTCAAACGTTTTGATGAAATATGATCAGAATTTATTTCCTAAATAACCCAAATTTAAGGAATATGTCATAACCGAGATGGTTTTGATACGAAAGAAACAAGTAATAGATATGTAATTACCTTATATTTGTAAAGATAAACGATGAAATAAAAATGCAAGTAAGCAAGCCAATCAGTAATCTTGATATTCGAGGATAAAGTAGGTAGTTAGGCATTCAACTTCTGACATACTGTTTTTTTTAGTGATATTGATGTATCAATCTGATTCTTCGTGGTCGTGTTTACTTATACAACCATATGTACTCAAGTTTTTGAACTTTTTTCATCAATTAAAGTTACGTTTAGGAAATCTTTTTTGATGTTTATTTATTTAGTTCGATTTGATAAAATTACTGGAAATCGTGAATTTCATAATTCTTCAATTCTTAGCGAAGGATAAACAATGAAGGAAACTTTACAGGGTATGTAATGTTCGAAAATATCAATTGTACAGTGACGTAACCTCGAGTGACTCGAAATTACTTCTTCAAGAATATTAAATGGCGATTCGAGAGTTTGTTGGGTGTCTTGCATGAAAATAATATTTACGAAGCTGTCACAATCATTGCCAACATGCTTCAACTTTTTTTTTGTATTTTGAATTTTCTTTCCGAGTTTTTATGGAATTTATTTCCATTTCCAATAAAAATGAAAATTTTGCTCATCATTAAATGGATTTCAGCTAAAGCGAATTGTAAAAGTTCAATATTCTATCAGCTGTGGAATATCAAATTTGTATGATAAGTTGAAATTTCAACATAAATAGTCGAGTTAACACTTGGCAATCGACCAGAGTTAATAAAATGTAAAGAACAAAGCAAAAATTAAAAATCAAAAAATGAAAAAATTTAACGTAGGATTGGGAATGTACCTGTTACCGCTTAAAAACGCTTGGTGCAACCTCGGAGTCAACAATTAGGACTACCTCTGAACCATTCGAACACGAAGTTGCGATGTACAACGTACACCATATAATAAGTCAACCTGATTGGTCGGCCTTCCGGCGCGAAAAATTATTCCAGAAATGGAAATCGATGGAACGTTCTAGAATAAAATAGAAATGAAGTTATATTTCCTCCATAAAATTAATGATTTTATAAAGTAAAACACCAATGAGACATATTTTAATGGCGAATCATTACATGAATTCGTTTAATCTAAAATATTCTTCGCAAAATACGAAATTCATTCTTTACTCGTTAACCGTTCATCTATTGTTCTGACGACACACAGCATCACGATTACGTGACCAATCAACATCGAGTAACATTTTCAACAAGTGACGCTATTGGTCGGAAGGTTCTAGAATAAACGTGGCAGTAGAAATCGCTAACCAAATGTTCGTAACGATTCGTAATCTTCCTCACTTTCTTTGTGTCGTTGTTCTCGTTTGGTAAAACTTTAGAATTGCGTTATTCAATATTTCGCCTTAATATTAGAAATTTATTCGTGAAATTAACTATTTTGTGTATTTTTTCTTGTATTCAATAATTTATTAAACTTGGTAAGTGTTCGTTAATATTTTAAACATCGGTTGGCTTATTTTCGGATGCATATTTCATATCGATTAGTGGCAAGGTTAAACACGTGAACGTATTAAATGCATAATGCGCTATGCAAGCTGGAAAGCATTTCTGCAATGTTCCATATTTGGTTAATCTAATGAATTTTTTCAATGACACGCCTTATGCAAACCTTCTTCGCCATATGTTATTGGCGGAAATGTGTTTCAACCTTCGCGTGAATACCGCTATTCTGTTACTAACGTGCTTTGTATACTTTCAGTAAAATGGCTGCAAAAGCTCCAGCAATTGGTATTGATTTGGGTACTACGTACTCGTGCGTTGGTGTATTCCAACACGGTAAAGTCGAAATTATCGCCAACGATCAAGGTAACAGGACGACTCCAAGTTATGTTGCCTTCACCGATACGGAACGTTTAATCGGCGATGCTGCTAAAAATCAAGTAGCCATGAATCCTAACAACACCATTTTCGGTAAGTGAACCTTTGCAAAATGTAATTTTTGGCTACAATATAGAATTGACATAGTTTCATAAATGTTGGTCAGAGCTCGTAGCCTAAATCAAAGCACACTCATAGTAACCTATTGCGCAATTTGTGAATAGGATTTTCCTAAGTGTGCGATAAATTTTATCGCTTAGGCATGGTGTAATTGTTATTTTCCGTCTGTAGATGCCAAGAGATTAATAGGCCGTAAATTCGAAGATGCCACTGTTCAGGCCGATATGAAACACTGGCCTTTTGAAGTCATCAACGACAACACCAAACCTAAAATTAAAGTTGAATACAAAGGCGAAGCTAAAACTTTCTTCCCTGAAGAAGTACGTCGAAGATATTTCATTTGTCTTTGATATACTTATGTATACTAATCCGGTGTAATTTTCATAGATTTCCTCAATGGTCTTGACCAAAATGAAAGAGACTGCCGAAGCGTACTTGGGTAAAACCGTCACAAACGCTGTAATTACTGTTCCTGCCTATTTTAACGATTCTCAAAGACAGGCCACAAAAGATGCCGGTACCATTTCCGGATTAAATGTATTACGTATTATTAACGAACCTACTGCTGCCGCCATTGCCTACGGTTTAGATAAGAAGGTACGTAATCTTTCCATGACGTATTAACCGGTTTTATGTTTTCAAGTAGCTTGAAGTTATCAGTAATCGATGAGTAATCTGAAATACCTAAGCGAGTTATTTTTGAGGTTTATCTAGAAATTTCTGTTAACAAGGCGAAAGTTAAGTCGCTGATTATCGTTTTTATCTATTGTGTCGCAATATTTGAGACCTTTTGTTGGTCACGATGACGTCATTTTACGAAATTTAAATGAAAATTTGTTGCTTAAAAAGTACGAAGATTTTTCGCGATAAATACTTCTTTTTCAATCGAAAATCTTGAAATTTAATTTTTAAAAATGATTGAATTCTTGGTCAAGTTTTTAATGAACTTTTCGATCGATTGGATTTGAATAATTGATTCATTACCATATCATTGAATTACTAATTCGACTCATTTTCCTTTCTACTTCTTTACGTACCGTTTTATATGAATTGTTTCGTTCGATTGCATCATTAATGTAATATTTTCTTGATACAGGGTACTGGCGAACGTAACGTATTGATTTTCGATTTGGGCGGTGGTACTTTCGATGTTTCCATATTGACCATCGAAGACGGTATTTTCGAAGTGAAATCCACCGCCGGAGATACTCACTTGGGAGGTGAAGATTTCGATAACAGAATGGTCAATCATTTCGTGCAAGAATTCAAGCGCAAATACAAGAAAGACTTGACGCAAAACAAACGAGCTCTACGTCGTTTACGCACCGCTTGCGAAAGAGCAAAGAGAACCTTATCGTCTTCTACGCAAGCCAGCATCGAAATTGATTCGTTATACGAAGGCATCGATTTTTACACATCCATTACTCGTGCCCGTTTCGAAGAATTGAACGCCGATTTGTTCCGTAGCACGATGGAACCAGTTGAGAAATCCATCCGCGATGCTAAAATGGACAAAGCTCAAATCCACGACATCGTATTGGTAGGTGGTTCGACGCGTATCCCTAAAGTACAAAAATTATTGCAAGATTTCTTCAACGGAAAAGAATTAAACAAATCGATCAATCCCGATGAAGCTGTCGCATATGGTGCTGCCGTACAAGCCGCCATCTTACACGGTGATAAGTCGGAAGAAGTTCAAGATCTGTTGTTATTGGACGTAACACCGTTATCGTTGGGTATTGAAACCGCCGGCGGTGTTATGACTGTATTGATCAAACGTAACACCACCATTCCGACCAAACAAACGCAAACCTTCACTACATACTCGGACAACCAACCCGGTGTATTGATCCAAGTATACGAAGGCGAACGTGCCATGACCAAGGATAATAACTTACTTGGTAAATTCGAACTTACCGGTATTCCTCCGGCGCCTCGTGGCGTACCTCAGATCGAGGTTACTTTTGATATCGACGCCAACGGTATCCTTAACGTAAGCGCCGTTGAGAAATCCACCGGTAAAGAGAACAAAATCACCATTACCAACGATAAAGGCCGCCTTAGCAAAGACGAAATCGAACGTATGGTCAACGACGCCGAAAAATTCAAGGCTGAAGATGAAAAACAAAAATCTGTGATCGCCGCCAAGAACGCCCTCGAATCGTACTGTTTCAACATGAAGAGCACCGTCGAAGATGAAAAATTAAAAGATAAAATCACCGAAGCCGATAAAAACATGATTTTGGAAAAATGCAACGAAACCATTCGCTGGTTGGATTCGAATCAATTAGCCGAAAAAGAAGAATTCGAACATAAACAAAAGGAATTAGAAGGAGTTTTCAATCCGATCATCACCAAGTTATATCAAAGCGGAGGAGTTCCACCAACTGGTATGCCCGGTGGATTCCCCGGAGCTGGTGGTTTCCCAGGTGCCGGTGGTGCTGCTCCAAATGGTGGTGGCGCGTCTGGTGGCCCAACCATCGAAGAAGTCGATTAAACGTGCGACTCCTTATGTAGTGAATCCTACGTATTTTTTTCTCTCGAAGTTCCGGCGCATTTTTTTTTGTTCCATCTTGAAATTGTACAGTTCTCCAGCTAGTCGATAGGTGTGTTTGTGTTTAAAAGTTTATAGTCATTCCTATCTTACTATTTTTTGTTAACTTTGTATTCCATTTTCATACGTGTTTCGTTTTTTCCCTTTGTTTCGCTCTCGGGATTCACTAGGTTAAGATGTTTTTTTTTCAACGACATTGTAATAGTTAAATAAATCTTCAGTTTTACCGACCTCGTTGAGATTTTCTTTCTGTGAAGGTATTTCCAGAAAAGGGAAAAGGCTACTGAGTTCCGTTGGGTGAAGTAGCCTAGTACTTCGTGATTATGGGTTGTGACGATGTTCTTTTGTATTTTTTGCTGAAGTAGTGAGCGATTTAATTGGACTTATGAATAATGTGGATTTGCCTGTGTCCTGAGAGATGGCCTTGAATACTTGGAAATCACTCCGGGCGTGAAGTGTTGTTACTAGTCTCATTTGTGTAAATTCGCCTAAACATTGTCCGGACCAAAACTTCCGAAGGACTGAGGTCAATTATTCCTTAGGAGTAAGTTCTCTACTCAGATACTTGTCGATTTGTAGTTCGAATTACAATGATATGTACTTCACATTGGTGTCATATAGAAGTTTAATTCTTCAGCAGTGAGTAACAATAGGTTGATACCTCTTTTGAATTTTTTATTTGGAAATATTTACAAACATTCACACAAATTACAATGACAGGAATTTATTTTTTAATAACGGATTCGTTGAGTTCGTCTCCTAGAGAGTAATTCGGTTTGTCTAGTCCGATATGTAAATCGTTATCGTCGTTTAAATTATTCAATGAGCTGCTATGCGGAAGTTTCTGCTGTAACAATAAATTAAGTACAAGTCATGAGAAATAAAGAAATTTGAGTTTTAAAAGCGTAAAGAAAGATTATTACGTGAGTGAATAGTTGATTACAATGATATCAAGTCATGACTTATTAGATTTCCTCCTTTAAGTAATTTTACTATTTTTTCTGGTCTCAAATTTTCGGTCAATTAATAATAATGAGTGAAATGAAAGTTGTATATGCATATGCTCGATTAGAAAAGGAAGCGTTGGAAATCAGAATCCATTTTTGGAATTTGTGTTGGGTATGGTACATTATTGATAACATAAAGGCGGAGATTATTCGTTGATTATTATGAATTATTTATCTTATTCTTATTATAATATCGCATTGTTTCATATTGGTTCGATTTTTCATTCATATTCAGTTTTCTTAATTCTTATTTTGATTAGCCTATTCAAATTAAACTTTTCATGAAACACCTAGATTGCAGCACTGATATTTCAAGGAATAAATGGCTAATCACGTTCTCGAAATGATTCACAAAAGTTCTCGTTCCTCGTTCAGATTCCCTCCTCCATTTTTATTGAACGATTATACTTGAGCGAACGATTTTTTTAGACGTTATTCAGTTCGGTTAACGTATTTTACTCGTAAATAGCATGTATGTAGTGAAGTGTTGCGTTTGTGGTAGTGGTTTTCCTCCCTTTCCCTTTTAAATATAGTTTGTGGATGTTGCGTTTGGCGGTTATTTTAATCAAGAACATTTCGTTTTACATTAAATAACCTATAAATCTGTTTCCATGTTATTTTTCGTGAAATTCACCGTAATTTTAAGCACAGTAAGTATTATTTATTGGTTAATTAAACGTAGCTAATACGTAATTGTGTAACTCTCCGATAAACACGCGTACAACTCGACGTAAAAGTGGATATACCTCGTAATCATACAAGATAACCAAAATCGTTGATAAAGTTACATCAAAAGAAATAATTCTCGTCGTTTCGAAGTACTTAACATTTCAAAGTGAACCTTCAAGGTTGATGAGACACATGGTGAATTATACAAATACACAATACAGAACGTATTTCATTCAACTTACGATATTTCGTTTCGGCGAACTAAACGATCCCAACGAAGACGTCGAAGGTTGATTAACAATAGATCGATTCCTAGCTGCTATTTTCTGTTCGGAATCACGTTTGAATTGTTTGGCGCTAAAAGTCCGCGGCGAATTTGGATTGCTGTTTTGTAAAAGCAACACGCTGCCGCTGCCGACTTGCGAATCTACACATGCGATAATTTGGTATTTCGTGGTTATAGCGATATTTTCCGTTAATACCTGAAGATTTTCTCGTGGCTTGATCGAGATTCGTTGGTATATGGCAAGAAACAAGTAAAATGGCGGCTGCTCGTGCTGCGGTTGCTCTGGAAGAAGACACCGTTACTCCTCTGCTACCTCGTCTCGAAAACGTCGTGTTGCGGTTTGATTGTCTAAAGGATCGAGCTACTTGAGCTGTAATTTATTATGTAAACCAAGATGAAAATAGTGGTTAATAAATCTAAATACAAGTACCGATTTCAGACGTCGATAGAAGTCTCGTCGTGATGGTGGAATTCTCGTATCGTTGCGATTTACCGACGAATAATTTCATCGCGAAGCAAATCAAAGTCGAGAATACCGCTACACCAGCGATCACGAAGAAAAGAGCCGGAAGGTCTTTGGCAATTTGTAAGATATCTGGAATCGAAGCCGAAATGATGAAGTGTTTTTATACACGTTGAAATTATTACCTTTCGAACAGAACGCTTTCTTCGATGTTCTTTGCTCCGGTACGATATGATAACCGTCGATACATTGACAATAAGCATTATGACTCACTTGCACGCAAGTCGAAAATTGATCGCTGTAAGCGCAGGAATCGCTATACATGCATTGTTCACCTAATGCGGAAGCTAATTAAAAAAAAAGACGAAATTAATATCGCGTTTTGTAATTTTCTCAAAGTTTAACGTACGTTTAACGCATCCGGCATTTTTTTTAGATAATTTAACCGGGTAATCTTCTAAACATTGGCATGTCTTGGTAGATTCATCGCATTTAGCGTTTATTAGAGTTTCGTCGCATGTGTGGTTACAAGGTTTACCGATATAATCGCCTTCTATAAAAAAAAAAAGACATTTAATATACTAAAATAGTACCTTGCGATACAAGGCACGATATTTACATTGTTGGTTTGAACGCGGGATTTATATTTTAAATGTCTACAGAATCGAATGCAGTTCAAGCGAATACAGTTATCAAAAGGAAATCCAAGCAAGCGTTTCGTCTGTCTGTGAAAGTTATTTCGCCTGTTGGAAAATCCGATATACCGGCCGCATATCCGCATACAGCTGGTACGTTATCAGAATAATCAATTTGGCGAAATTTTCCGTTTGTGTTCGTATTTTAAATTGCACGTAGAGTTTCATAACGTATTTTCGTGTGTATTCCGGATTTGTTGTGTTTTTCGATAAAGGGCACTATTACTGAGGTAGTAATTCTATGTGGCGAATGGAAATGTTTAAAAGTTGAGAAAGAAGCTTAAAAATTTCAATACCGTTCTAATGTTATTTTTCTCAAATAATAATTATTTTTGTATTTATATTCTTAGAAAAGTTATGGTTATTGTTTTGAATATATGAATCAACTACATCGAAGTTAGACCTATCTAGGTACAAGTTCTCTGAAAACAATACCCTCGAGACGAAAAGTCAACAATGTAACCGCAATTCGCGAATATTATTATTCCAATCAGAATGCTAATTTCATATTCCATTCCTTCTGTTCCGATAGTTCAACCAATCAGTGGAAAATTCTACTCGAAATACGAATGTGTCGAAAACATCACGCGAGATGATTTGCAACGTTTCCACAGAAGATACACGTCTGTACCGAGGGAAAAACACACCCTACCTGTGCTCGAAAGTCACAAGTATGTTGTCTTAAAGTAATTACGTATTCTCTGGAACAACCCATAGTAAACTTTTGATTGATTTGTGTAGTTCTGCGTACGCTTAATGTAGCAATACCAAGTTTCATGGTTACGAGATGAAGTTGATAGCGTTTTAAGCTCGCTACGCAATCGAAAACGCGTAAAATAAAACCTTCGCCGTAGATATTCGCTTTATACAATTTATGACGCATTTTCCATTCGAGATGTTTTCCTTTCTAAGAGCTAATTTCAATCTGTTTTAAAGAGGATTACGACGGTACGATTTAATGAACTTGGCGAAAATATTGTGGTGTAAATTCAAGTTGGGCGGATTTTATCGGGTAATAAAACAATTAAAGCGATTTAGCGTGATAAATAGGTTATGCAAAACGAATGCGAGATGAAGGCGTTTGTTGTGCAGGAATTATTAGATGAACACCTGATGAAAGGACTTCACGAAATGGCCGGCTTCAATTTAAAGTGCAGTTGGATTTTCGGAAACTGTTGTCAAGAAACCCTGGGGCGTTTTTGTCGGGCTTTGGTCGACTTGAGAAAAAAAGTTTTTAAGTAAAAGTTGTTTCAAAGTAAATGTGAAACATTTTTTATTCAAATAATTTTTTCGTACTTCCTCAAATTTCGCCGCAATTGTTGGCATCACAAGAAAATCGCTAAATTATTTTATTCTGAATTTTCATATTTGTGGTAAATTAAAAATTTACTAAAAATTGAAAATTTAATAAAAACAACTGAGATTTTAATTGCAACGTCTCCTCATTTGTAATTCCCGTTAACATTCGCCGAATTGATTTTTTCTCATAGAAAAAAATAATCCAAAAAAAGTGAAAAACGTTACAAAGCTTTGAAAAAATATCGAAACCAGTATTAAAAAAGGGCACGCAAAAAAAACGATAGAAAAAATGGCGACATCAGTGGAGAATTTTTTCTTGTAATAGAGATTACTGGAAAAACAAATAGGCGGCGTTTTTTATTACGTACATTCAATACATTTTACGCTCAGAATAATCTTGTAAAATTCAATAAGAAGCGGTAAAAGCTTTTTCTTTTTAGTTTCTCTTGGATAGAAAAAATATGGGTCTTCCATGTCGTAAAATCTTATAAGTTTTCTTTTTTTTTTTTCGCCTACAACAAAGGTTATTTTCACGAAATATTTCTCGTTTGAAGTTGAACTTTAAAATATGAATATTAGTTTGTTGATCGTCTAAAGGTATATTAAATTAGGCGAATTTTCCATTTCAGATACGGCTGGTTTCACCACATACGCTTCGACGAGAATCGCGATTACTCGGATATCTTGAACGGTGAATAAATGGTTAACTGGCAGCCATGGAAGTACCGGAAAAACCATTAGATTCGGATTGCTGCGGTTCTGGATGTACGCCTTGTGTTTTCGACGTATACGAAGAGTTACTTAGGCGACGCGAGGTTAGTAAGGATGAGGCGAATTCGAAACGAAACCTAAGAACCGATTTATTATCCGTTTTAAAATACAAAGCGTATAAATTACTGGAAATAGAGGCGGTTACCGAGAACGTAAACATTTACACTTTTATGCCGCTGGTAGAGTCGACGAACCAATTACGAGGTATTTTACCGTACAAGCCCGGCCAACATTTTATAATTATAAACGACTCGAAAGACGTGAAAGGGCAGACGTTCAGTAGAAGCTATACGCCGATAAGTTTAACACAAACGCAGCCCAATTGCGAGGTTAAATTTTTAATCAAATTGTACAAAGATGGCGCCATGTCTAAACGTATCGCCGAATTGAGCACCGGCGACGTTATGTATATGCGAGGAGCATTCGGCAATTTCAGCCACGTACCGGGTTCCAAGTATTTTTTCATATGTTCCGGTACCGGAATCGCACCGGTATACGCCGTCGTTAAATCTATTCTACTCGACGACGGCGACGAGACCACGATCAAGCTGTGGTTTACGTGCCGAACACCGAAGGATATTTATTTTAGGCAGGAGATCCGCGAATTTTGTAAATTTTGGAATTTCAACGCTCGCGTGTTTGTCTCTAGGCAAGATACGGTGGAGGGGGTGAGACACGATGAGAATATAGAAGCGGGTAGGATTACCGAAGATGGTGTTCATGACGAGATCTTAGCTCGTGGTAATTGCAAAGTATTGATTTGCGGATCGGAGTCGTTCAATAGTGATATGAAAGCGTATGTTGAAAGGAGTGGGATACCCGAAGAAGATGTGTTTGTGTTTTAACCTACCTTCTTCGTTGAATTCGGCGTCGTAAAATTGTAATTCTTCGGTGACCACGTAATACAAGCTGCTTTCCGTTGGCGCCGCATAGCTCACCAGACTAAGTGAGAAGATGGAAATTAGAACGCATAGTAGCTTCATTTCACATCATATTCAGCGCCCATGTCAGCACTCGATCGAATAATTCTGCGAAAAAAACATCTTTATACGTTAAATAAATATCGCTGAGATGTTCACGTTTTTTTATGCTCGTGTGCGCTTTTTCAGCATAAACGTGATGCGCGATTTCCCATAGGTCGCTTATGACCATTTTATACGAGAAATAGAATTATTAAAAAGGAAACTCTGTATGGGAGTGTATATTTTATCGTTATGGAAGGTAAAATGAAGACGAATTTTCGCCAAGGTATATGGTATTTCACCATTTTGCACAATATTGCGAACTGTACCTTTTTGCTATTACCAAAAAATGCTCGCCTCAAATGTCGCCGTTCATATAACAACTCATAAGCCATGTTATGAAATACCTCCCACGGGTTGCCCATAATAAATTGCACATGCACGGTGAGTCCTAGTTTGGGGGTTTACCTTCAATGTTCTGATGGAGCAACCTAAATTACACATGAATGCCGATTTTTTAGATTGAAGGAGCCTAATAACCATTTTTTTTATTCATTTTTTAACCCTCAACCTTCTAAAAATTTGAGATACTTTCCCATAACGTCATTCTGTCTACGTCACCGGTCATGCGCGTTCTGAAAAATGATTGGTTCTTTTTTTTTGCTGAAAATTTTCAAGAATGGCGACACTACGAAAAGCATTTTCCAAGCTACCAACGCAGAACAGTAGCATCATTTCTCGTATCCTATTTAAAATAAAATACGTTGCTAATGGAACATAAGTGCGCGTTTACTCAACGATGCGATTTCCATCGAAACGAAATACGATGGAAATTTCGAATACGTTGTAGAAACGAAACATCGGGGCGAATTAACAAAGAAGTAAAATGTAAAAAATCCAAGATTCGCGTACATCGCCCGCAGAAAGGGTTAAAGAATACGAAATAATTTCACAAAACACAGATAGCACGCGTAGCTCGACTTTAGAAACGTCATTCGTCCATAACGACCGTCATTATTTTTATCTGATTGCCGTAGAAATGCGAAATCTCCGAAATGAGGGGCGTCTTTGGGTAAATGTCAACGGGTTGGAAATTTCCATGTTAAAAGAGCTCAACTATATCGTGAGTTTTCTATGTCGCGAATACGAGGTCAGGAAATGAGTTTCGTAACTACATTCTCGCTTCTTTTTGTGCACTTCGTGAGGTTATAGATGCGGAAGGCGCCGTGGCAAGGGGGTTCGAAATATGGTTTTTATTGGAAGTAAAAAAAAAAGCTTTGGTAGGTTGACGCTGAAAAGTATTTTCCCGGCGCGATGTCGCATTTGTAGTAGAGATGTGTTACGTACTGGCTTTTTTTTCTTCATTTTTTTGACATATTTATGAAGAAAAGTGAAAAAGATTGGTCAACTTGGAGATACTTATTTTTCCTTATTGAAAGAATGGCACGGGATTTTCATCCTTTTTCTTATTATTTCTAATGTAATTCGAGCGTGTCGAGTTAATCCGAAGGTTTTGTTTCTTTATTGATTTAGGTCACTGGTAATGTTACTCGTGAAAAACCCGTTTCAATTTTCAAACAGGTGAGGGAAAACTCCCTTAATTGCGTTTCGAAAAATTTTCCCCGAGAAGGTAACATCTAGGGAAAAAGAAACCTTTGTGTTGGTATTCGCGTTATTCCTGTGGATGGTGGTGCTACAACTTAAATTACACAGTGTATGAAGGTTTGCCAACGGCATAATTTTAAGGAGTAAATTTATGTTTTTCGCATCATAACTTCATTAGTAATGCCTGTTAGGTGAAAGTTACGCGAGATCATGAGTTATTATTACAAAACAATGGAGACGCAGCCCCTAGGGGAAGTACGGCAGGTTGAGAAAATAAAATACCAGAGTTGTAGTTTCATAACGAGGTGAAGAAAAAGGAGGCTACGGAGGAAAAAGTGCTTTAATGAATCAAAAGGAAGAAAAAGAAAGTGGTTTAAAGATGAAAAGAAAAATAATACGAAGAGGGGAAAAACCACAAGCTTTTTGGAAGCGCATGTTTTCAAGCTTCGATTTCAAACTTCATGCCTAAATGGTGTAATCATTAATTAGAGCTGCTCAATGAGGAACTCGATAAGTCATGTTTTCATGCATCAAGTAAATTAGTGATCTTAATGCATGTCTGAGAGAGTTTCCAAGCCAAAATCAGCGCTGCCAACTTTAAGGATTTGTCCTTAAAGTTGGGGACTTTTCAGATTTTTGAAAAAATTTGAGGATTTCTTTAAGGATTTCCACATTTTGAGGATTTTTTAAGGATTTTCGCAGATTTTTCATGTTTTTGAACAAAATTTCACCATATATATCAAATACATCAACCATCTAAACACAGAAAAAACAAATATTAATGTTTATTTTTCATCATTATATATTCTGTCTGCTGGGCAGCAAGAAAAATAACTATTTATTACAAAGTAAAAATATATCAAGAATACGGATACATTGACACAATCATTTTAGATTAGGTTATCATGAATGAAGCGAAAATAAAACAATAAAAGAGTAAAACAATTCAATTTCGAGTTTTTTTTAAAGATTTTATTCCATTTTTTTCATAGAATTAGGTGGTTAGCGACGTTCTAAATGACATCATTGGGGTCTCAGCAAAAAAAAATTTAAGGATTTTTAAAGGAATATTGAACAACATGTTGATTTTAGTCATCTTAGGAATTTTTTGAAATTTTGGTTGGCAGCGCTGGCCGAAATTTCAGTTGAAAGCTGTTATAAGTGAACTACACTTCTCAAGAAAGGTAACACTTGTAAGAGGATGGCTCTGATAGGTCAAACTATCTCATAAAAAGGTAAGCTCTTTCCATACAGAGGAAGTAGACCTCTCGAAGGCAGGGCAGATATTTACATCTCCCGAAGAATCTCTTACATGAGGTAGGTGCTCTGGGAAAGTAGTTAGTGGTGTGGCTACCCTTCAAGGCTTGGCTAAAAGTATAGTAGGTTGCATAACCAATTTTTGCAGGAAAATACACCAAAATCCCTACAGCTCATGAGAAATATTCATTTGATCAACAATTAAAGTTGTAGGATTCTAGGAACTTGAAAATGAAGTCCTGTAACTTCAGTTTTTCATAAAATTGAACAATTTTCTGATATGATATTCTCAGACGTGCACTTGTTTGTTCGATAGAGCGATATTTTGCAATTACAATCTCCTTGAGTATGATTTTTCGTTTACCTCCAGAAAGGTTTGCGTCGCGCCTATATCGCAATTAATATGCAACTATTACACCATCGACGTAATTTTAGTTGCCTATTTGTACTTCGAAGGAATCAGTGATCTGAAAAATATTTTCTCTACGTGTTTTTGGCGGGGAAAAAAAATCATTATCTCGGTAACGACGCCGTAGTAGGATAATTTCCCTGTACCAAGTACACTCGTAACACCTTAACCACGTTTATAACTGAAATACGTCGTTAAATCGCGCTACCTTTATTCGAACCAGCTTTTAAAAAAGGTGCTAAAAGTAAAGAACACGCCTCGTATTCAATATTATATTAACCACGATGATAACATAGTCGGTTTCGGTGGTTTTGAGAACAATAAGGTTTCGTTTACATCGAAATGAAAAGAAGCTCGGAGGAAGAAGGCGCACGGCGCCGTAAATATGCAACATTTCGAACACGCTTCGTGCTCGGTATTTTAAACCCTAGATAATTATAAAATATGAGATAGTTCGAGTTGGGAAATTGCATACGCTCATTAAAACCGAGCATAACAAGTTGAATACACCGAGTTGGGTGTATTTCGCGTAAAATACGCGCGGATGCGAACCGTAGTTGAAAACTCGTCTCGATTTTGTCGTCGCCCCGTCTCGTAAAAAATTCTTGAACGTTTTCTCGAAATTAAAGGAAATTTCTCGAATTAAATGCTCCATCGGTTTGTCACTTCGCTTATTTTCATCAAGTTTTAAATATCGCAACAAAAGTAGTAATTCGATTTGCAGACACGAAAAGAGAATAAAGACAAAATAGAATTCCAAATGAAAGTATAAACAAAAGAACGTTTTTCATACTAATTTAACGCGTATAAATTAGAATTTCGTATTATACGAAAATTGACTTTACTTTTTATGGTTTTTAAAAGCATTTCCCTCGTGTTTTTTGATTCATGTTTTTTTTCGTTTTTCAGATGAAAATTACTCGGCGCGCGCAAGTCTCAGGTGAGTGTTCTCTATGTCCTTGTCGTAGTTATTGGTAATTTATTTAGAGTTTTGTACTGTTGTATGGCGTTGATAATCGATGACACAAATGTTACCGTTCATTTACAAATTAAACCTTAACGAGGTAACTTCCCCATGGGCTTTTTACCGTTTTGAAGGGTGAGAAAAAAGGTATCGAACTAGGAAAATTTCCAACTCAGTGATGGCGAAAGTTTATAAAAGCTGTAAAGTTCAAGTTTTTAAGCATGTACACAATCGATGGGAATTTCGTACGGGGAAGTTTTCTGCCAGAATATGCTTAGATGTTTGCACGAATAAATTTACAAACAAAGGAAGTGCTCGGCTGATTTAAAGGTTCGAACGGAAGTGCGATGTGTCAGAAGAACAGATAAAAGCTTGGAATTCCGGAGCCAAATTTTGCGCTAGTTGAATAACTTCTGAAAAGTTCAATTTTTCGTTCAAATTACAATATCTTATTGAAGGAAATTCTTATCTCGTTTTTGCAGAATTTTTAAAAATCGTCTATTTTTCGTATTTTGTCTTGAAAATATTTTTTAAGGAAAAAGTTTACCTAAAGTAAAACCAAAGTTTTATTTCTATAACAAATTTCCCCCTTCTGTAATTTTGATTCTTATGGAATTTACTCTCGGTAGATTTTTTTTCTCGTAGAAAATATATAAAAAGTAAACATGTTGAAAAACGGCGAAACTTCAATTAATTTCTCATGTTTACCGAAAGTTTTATTTCGTTGGTTGTTTTGAAATTAAAATTTCATTATCATCGGGTTGTTGTGATAAAAAGAACACGTGTTGTGAATTATATGGGTAAAAATAGTTTAAAATGGCTAATTTCTGGTATAACTCCTTAGACGAATTTATGCAACCGATATGTGCGACGGCGTTATTCATGTTGCCTATATATCACCTTATTTGGGAGGCACATGACGTCATATGCAGTTAAGGAGGGAGAAATATCAGGTTATTGTTGATGTAAAAAGCGAAATGTGGCATTTTTTAATCAATTATTGCATTTTTAAAATGATTAATCGAAATAAACGTTATTAATGGAAAATTACGCCTCCCCCCCATATCCTCCTCCTCCTATAATTCCGGTCCTTGTAAGTTTTTCTTTTATGCAAACGATTTTTGTAAAAACGTGTAAGGTTATATTTTCAAGCTGGTGAACTGCGCAGGCCCGTGAGCGTGAAAATGCCACTAGTACCTAGTGGAAAATTCGAACGATGGTACGGGCGCTCGAATTCAAATTTTGGATTTTTTTTCTCAAGAACCGTTAGTTTTAGAGGTGCAATGTATTTGAGGTTTTTTATTTTTATTGACCCAAAAAATGATTTAAAAAATTTTTCGAGGCGGAAAAATTTTTATTAAATGAGTTATTATTTTTTTTTTAATATTTAATTCATAAACGAGCATCAGGGTGACATTATGAGAACAGAAATTCCATAAGACTGAATTTACTATGTTCGAAGCGCATTTTAAAATTGAATTTTTTGCATTTAATACGAAAAAGCATATCACAGTTAAGCTATAGAAGACGCTAGTTGCTCGAGCTTTATGAAGATGTTGCTTTCGGCCTTTTGTTGAACTTTCACTATCGAACGAATCTATTGAAATGTAAATTTACCGATACCGACGACGAGTAATCTCGAGCAGATTTTCGCGTAAAATCTCATAAATGTTGACGCGAAATATAATTAATATAAACGTATAAAACGTTTAGAACTAGAATGACATCTTTATGTGTACAAAATAGGTTGAAATGTTGCATAAAAGGTTCAACTTAATTAAATGCTCGAAGAGGTTTCAACACTTTGACATGTATTCAAGAAAATCACTGTTAAACGTAAAACGTACGTATAGACGTATACTTAGTAGGGGATTTTCCATTCCATCCCACCTCTTTAATGCGTTATCGTAGTTATATCGAACTTTTATGTTTCTATTGCTAATAAAGATGTTTAGGTAATACAGTCCATTTTCGTCCGTATAGGAATATACGTTATTTACGATATGATGTGTTTTAATTCTCGAATACACTTTATTTTACGAAGTTGAATTTTAATACTAACATTTTGGTCCTTCGGGCCGGATGTTTTTTTTCTCCGGTGCTAAGATGTCGTGATGGTTTAAAAGGTATTTCGGTTTTCGTTTTCGTTGTATCGTTCGTATAAAGGTGATCGTTCGTCATGTTGGACGGTGAAGGTGAGAGCCTGATCAGGCTCGAACGTGAAAAGCGTAGACTGGTCAGGTCAATGACGTCGGATCGAGCGACTGTAGCGTCGTTGCTCGAAGAAACTATGTCTAATAGCATAGTCAACGCAATAGCGTCGAATCTAGAATCGTGGAGCCGATGCGTTGATGAATTGGAAAAGGTCGACGAAGGCCTAATGGATTTTATCGATTATACCAAGGCGGACGCCTTGAAAGAAGAGGAAAGAATCGCAAAAGAATACGATTCCTTTCGGAAAGAGTTGTCGACGTATTTTGGTAAATATAAAACAGCGAAAGAAACTTTGTTACCGCCTCAGGATTCACCTAGTCGCGGTAGGCCGTCAATGATGAGTTCGTCATTTTTCGAGGCTCACTTAACTAACCCTGTAATTAAATTGCAAGACATTCCGGTGCCAGAATTCGACGGTACCCTGGAAAAGTATCCAGATTGGTACGCGGAATTCGAAAATGTCGTTGATAAGAACGAAAATTTAGACGATTTTCAAAAGATGTATTTGTTACGAAGATGTTTTACCGGTAAGGCCAAGAAATATTTAATCGATTTTGGAACGAAAGGTGAATACTATCGACCCGCGTTGGATTATATTCAACGAAAATTCAACAATAGGCGCCGAATCATTGCTGAACATTTCCATCAGTTGTACCACTTGCCTATTATGAAAGCTTCAACCATGAGAGATACTCTCGATGACGTTCAACGTATTCTTCGTGGATTAAAAGTATGTGGTATTCAGACTCAGGCATTTTCTCCATTCGTTACATACTTGGTGACGTTGAAAATTCCGGAAAAAATTCGTGTCGAGTGGGAAAGTTCGCAACATGATTTTTCCTGCTATCCAAATTTCGATGTTATGTATACGTTTCTAATTGACAAATGCTTCGCGTACGAGACTAATCCCAATCGTGATAAGGATAAAGAAAGGGATTCTTCGAGCGATGTAAAATACGCATCTGGTTCGTTGTTCAAGGGAAAATCCTCGTCGGGAAAGCAGTCGGTTGGTCAAGAAAAAAAGTCGTTTGCTGGTAGCAAGGGTCAAGAGGGGAAGTCGTCGTCTTTTCAACCTCCACCTTGTGTTGCTTGTGGTGATGCTCATTATTTGGATACGTGTAAGGTATTTTTGAACAAAACTGTTAATGAACGTTTTGAATTTGTTAAAAGTAACCGGTTATGTATCAAATGTTTTAAAAGTAACCATATTGTCTCGAATTGTAAACGGCCTAATTGTCGTACGTGTAATGGTAATCATAATAGCTTATTACATAGAGATAATTCTACGCGTAATGATGTAGGTAGTAATGGTAGTAATACGTCGACCGTACCTAATCAATCTAACGTTGCGTCGAGTGGTACTACATCTGGTACAGTAGCATCCACACCTACCTCTAATACTGGTATTGTAAGCGCTGGTATTAGTGCTTCGAAGTCGATATTTTTAGCTACTGCGGTCGTTAATGTCCAAGGTTCGAACGGTACTGAACCTGGTAGGGTGTTTTTCGATCAGGGATCCGAAATGACCTTGGTGACGAAAGAATTTTGTGACCGCGCGAAATTAAAGTTATTAAGGAATAACGTACCGACTAAGTTGATAGGTATTACAAACGGTAGTTTAGACGTTAATTGGTCGGTTCAATGCGTACTTCGTTCGCGATTTTCCGATTTTAGTATCGCGATTACCGCCGACGTAGTAGAAAAAATCCCATACACGATTAATAAGACTAAAATAAAAAAGGTACTTGAAGGTTTTACCTACGAGTTTGGCGAATCGTGTGAATTGCCATATGATTCGGTGGACATTTTGATCGGAAGCGAATTCGCCGAATTTATCATGAAAAATGAGCGTTGCTTTATCGATGGATTGGTCTTTCGTGACTCCTTTTTCGGTTACGTCGTTACAGGTTCGTCATCGAAGTGTTCATTTTTTAGTGAACGAGCGTCCTTTTGTGGTTTGTCGAATCTTGAGTTATCGGAACAGTTTCGTCGATTTATATGTATTGATGAAGTTCCGGATTCGAGGGACGAAAAGACGTTGGAGCACGAGTTAATCGATAGGCATTTTGAGGATACCTATAGTATCGATGATAAAACGAACCGGTTTGTGGTGCGATTACCACTAAAAAATAGTGTTACGGTGTTGAATGGCTCGTTTGATAAAGCATGCGCAATTTTACGTAGTTCGGAACGGCATAGGTCTATGGTCATAAAAAAGGCCTATAAGGACATTTTCAACGAGTATTTAGAGTTAGGGCATATGACGAAAATTTCGAATGTTCCGGATTCGAAGTCGTATTATATGCCGCATCACGTTGTTTCGAAAAGTTCGAACTCTCATCGTATCGTTTTCAACGCGTCGTTTGTTGATAATTCGGGAACTTCGTTGAATACTCATTTTTTAGAAGGTCCGAAGCTACAGCCCGATTTAGCTGTGAATATAAGGCGTTTTCGTAGGCATTTGATTGGTTATACCTCGGACGTTTTTCGGATGTATCGCGATATATTGGTCCATAAGGACGATCGAAAATTTCAGCGTATAGTATACCGTTTCGAGTGTGATCGTCCGATAGATATTTATGAATTGAACACTTTGGCTAATGGTATTGGTCCAGCGTCGTATATAGCGCCGAAATGCTTGAGGAAAATTGCTTCGTTTGTGCGTGAAGATGATTTTGAGTTGGCTGATGTTTTGGAATCAGATATGTATATGGATAATGTGGCGTCGGGTGCGATGTCGATTGAACATGCAATTCGTCTTCGCAAGAAGTTGCATGATATTTTGTTGAAATATGGTTTTCCTCTTCGAAAATACCAAAGTAACTCTCACGAATTTTTGGCCAGTATACCTGATGATTTGATTGATTCGTTGAAGGATAGGAATGGCAAGAAGTTTGTTCAATTGTTAGGTTTATTATGGTATACTGAAAGTGATGAGTTAGCTGTTGATATTAGAATCGACCCACTTCCACCGGTTATTACTAAACGGGTGATGCTTTCTGATGTTTCAAAGACGTTCGATATCCTTGGTTTTTTAACCCCGGTTATGATTCGAGGTAAACTCTTGTTGCAAGAATTATGGAGAGAAGGCAGGAAATGGGACGAGGAAATATCAAGGGAGTTAAAGGAGGAATTTGAGTCTTATCGTAGCGAACTCGCTGAGTTATCTTCATATGCGGTTCCGCGGTGTTACTTTGATAACGTGGATGTTTCGAAATGTCAGATTATCGGTTTTTGTGACGCGTCGACACGTGCGGCGTGTGCGGTCGTTTATGTGCGATCTCTCGTTGTTGAGGGTAAGGTCAAGGTAACGCTGGTGTGCTCAAAGTCTCGTATTGCTCCGATAAAGTCGGCTGATATTCATAGGCTTGAATTAATTGCCGCGTTGTTATTGGCGAAGTTAGTTAGGGCGATTAGTATCGAATTATCTATCAGCGATGTCTATTGTTTCTCAGATTCACAGGTCGTGTTGAGTTGGATAAATACCGATCCAATGAAACTCAAGCAGTTTGTGTCGAATCGTGTTTCTGGTATTATCAATTCGGTTGATAAGTCGAAGTGGTTTTATGTCGAAGGTAGGAAAAACCCTGCGGATTTAGGTACCAGAGGGTTATCGGTTTCAAAGTTTGTTGCTTCAGAGTGTTGGTTGCGAGGTGCTGATTTTTTGCACAATTCTGACAGGTTTGATCGATGTATATCGTCAATGTTTCGTCCAGTGGAAAGAATTCCCGAGTTGAAAGAAGATAGGTATTCGAGTGTATTAGTTGATAGCACGCATTTTATCGTTTCGTTGTTAGCTCGCAAATCGTCGCTTTTTCATTGCGTCTCCGTCGTTGCTTATGTGATTAGGTATGTTCATATTTTACGTAGGCGTTGTTTGAACAGGAAAAATGTTGGCTGTGAAGCATTGTCAAGGTTGCCTGATAGGTTGGAAATTTCGGAGAGAGATAAAGCGTTCGAAGAGATAATAAAGGTATCGCAACGTGAAAGCTTCTCGGAGGAGTTTGATAGGTTATGCAAAGGTTTGCCTATTTGTAATAAGAGTAAGCTATTATCGTGTGAGGTATTTCTAGATGATAATGGCGTGATGAGATCGAGAGGTAGAACGGTCAACTCGAGTTTTTCTTATGATTCAAAGTTCCCGGTTATCTTACCTGTCAAGTCGCGTTTTTTGGAGCTATTTATTGTTGAGGTGCATGTGCGGTACTTTCACGTAAATAGGTCGTTTCTCCTGAATTATTGTAGGGCTAGGTTTTGGGTTGTTGGTAACCTGTTGGCGCTAGTAAAAAAGTTGATGCGTGTATGCGTATTTTGTAATCGGATCAAGGCACAGGGTAGTCGTCAATTGATGGGCGATTTGCCTGCCGAGCGTGTCGTGGTATCAAGACCGTTCTCTCGTGTTGGAGTTGACCTAAGTGGTTTTTTTCTCGTGAAATGTACAAATCATCGCTCAGTAAAAAATAATAAAGTATATTTGGCGTTCTTTATCTGTTTAGTAACGCGAGCGATTCATATCGAGATTGTTACCGATTTAACGTCGGAAGAATTTTTAAATGTGCTCGAGCGCTTTGTTAGCCGTCGTGGGCTTCCGCGCGTAATATATAGTGACAATGCTACGAATTTTGTCGGAGCTCGTAATGCACTGAAAATGACTAAGTTTTTGGAAGAGAATTCCATCGAATGGAAAACTATCGCGCCATATACGCCTCATCAAGGTGGTATGTGGGAGGCTGCGGTAAAAGCCGGTAAGGCGTGTTTACAAAAGGCTATTGGTAGTCAACGCTTAACTCTGTCGGAGTTATTGAATGTTTCGATAAAAGTCGAGGCGATTTTAAACTCTCGACCATTAACGTATACGAAACTGAACGACTTCGTTGAGCCCTTAACGCCTGGGCATTTTTTAATCGGTGCGAGTATGTTCGAAAAACCGATTATCGAGGATGAATCGTCGGTCAAATTGAAAGATCGATATTTTTTGTGGCGTCGTACGGTAAATTCCTTCTGGCAGTCGTGGCGTCACGACTATTTTAACCAGCTTCGGAATCGATCTAAGTGGAAACGTGAGCAAAAAAATGTCGAAGTCGGTGACGTCGTACTTGTAGTAAACAAAAATGAGACGGCATTGTCTTGGCCAATGGCTATTGTAGAAGACACGTTTCCGGATGAACGTGGTATTGTTCGAAATGTTGTTATCAGATTAGCGAATCGCGTATTGCGCCGCTCGTCGGTGCAAAATTTAGTGTTGTTGCCGATTTCTGAATCGAATTGATGTATTAATTTATTTTTTTTCTCTCGACTATGATATTATTTTTTTCACTCGATTATGACATTTTTGTTTTTGTTTGGTTCTAAGTAATTAGTTAGTATACGTGTTTACAGAATTTTTTTGTTTTGGTTGTGATGTAATAGTTACACAATTTTTTATAATTTTTTATTTTTTTGTCGAATAAGATGTTTAATTTGTAATAGCAAGTAGACTGCTTTTGTTTTCTGTAAGAAGGTTATGACCTTCTTCGGGGGGAGTATGTTAAACGTAAAACGTACGTATAGACGTATACTTAGTAGGGGATTTTCCATTCCATCCCACCTCTTTAATGCGTTATCGTAGTTATATCGAACTTTTATGTTTCTATTGCTAATAAAGATGTTTAGGTAATACAGTCCATTTTCGTCCGTATAGGAATATACGTTATTTACGATATGATGTGTTTTAATTCTCGAATACACTTTATTTTACGAAGTTGAATTTTAATACTAACAACTTCAGTTCTGTTTGATATCTATATCTGTGTGTTGCTCGACAACCATAATAAGTAAAAAGTTGCGCTTCATGTTTTCAAACAAACTAAAAGAGAAGAGTTCGGATTGCATCATTCAAAAGCTGAAAGTTTCCTTGTCCGAATCAGTAAAACTAAGGCAACTTCTTTGAATTTTGTTCAAAAATTGAAAAAATTACAACTTTTTGACGTCTTTTCAGATATTTAATATGGCGCAGGCTCCCTTGATCATGTAAAACCATGATCACCCTCACTAGAAAATTTTACACAAAATTTTCTTTTTAAGTGCATGCAGTGCAACTTTCTACCAATTATGGTTGCCCAGAGACGCGCAATTAAAAATCAAAACTAGAATAAAAACAAAAAATTCTCAACTGATTATATCTTTGCTCCTGCAATTTACACGATAGGGAACCACACATACATGAGCTTAGCATAAATTGACTATATTGCTGATAAAGGGGTACTAACCGGTGCCAGGACACCCTGTATAAGATTAATGCAGATCAATGACATTATTAATAAATTTTTGATCTTGTCTGCTAGAAAATTAAGCCTTAAGCTTCCCTCCTCCCTCAACCTCTTCCATCATACAAACTCGATATGACGTAATCCGCTTGCTATTCTTCGACTCACTAATCAATCAACCAGTTCAAAGGCTTGTTATGATTTTTAAACCAAGATGAACACTACGCATCGTTGGGGTCATCTTGTAAAACACGTATTTAACAATCAATACTTAACGTATCGAACACGAGCGCTTAAAAGGAAAACCCCAGCCTATCGATACAATACGTAATACCATTTGAAAACTCATTCCAGAAAATCCACCCCACTGCGGACTTTTTTTTCCATTGCGACCTAACCGCGCTCTCTAAAACAACAAGAATCCCGTAGAGTAAAAGCTTTCGAATAAGAATCGTGAGATATTCAGCAAAAGTTTATTGTTTCGAAAGGTCACCCTGATGGGAAAAATTTTTAACGACAATCGACGATATGTTTAAATATCCGCGGCAACTGTCCGTTTCATTCAGAAAGATTCTATAGCTTCTCTCCTCGCGTTCCCCCTTTCCCATCGCCTTGTTCGGTTTATGGGTAAATATTAAAAGCTTTATTGATTAGCGCAAAGGTCGAGTTTGTACTTGAGTACGACGAATTATAGCGTATATTATTTCAACATGTAGTATACCACGTTCAACGCGGTAATTTATGTTCCAAAATGTATTAAATACGTTTACGGGCGCGACCTTCTAGAACGTAAGCTCTATTATATCGCGTGCGTATTGTGTAAATTGAATTTCCAACATATGCTCGCACCTATGTATACCTTTCTCAACACCACCTTACGTCTAGTCTTTGCGGTATTTTTAAATTTCCGATTTCACCTAGTCGTATTCTTAAACAACATCCGAAAAGTACCTCGACGTTAACTCTACCGACGAGCACGTTCGAATGGATCTGGCAACGCGAGTTTGCGGCCTCCCCGACGCTCCTCCTAAGCGACCCGTTTACTTCGCAGACCCGCTGCGTGTTTCACAAACCAAATTACACGGCTGTAATGAGCTTTAAAAAGGGTATTTCGCAAAAGCCTCCCTTTTCGTCTCATACACACGTAAGAATAACAACGTAACACCTACATTTGTAATTCGTAACCACGTCCTCGACGATAATCCCATTTCGTCGTATACAAAAAAAACAAGCCTTTGTTCTCCGTCTGAAATGCAACACCGAAGTATTCGTCGAAAATCAAACTTTCGTTTGAGAAATGGCGCTGGTGCATTAGTTAAAATGCAAATTCCTCCATAGAAAATATCTCGTTTCTAAAATAAACAAATTTTTCGGCTTCGCGACTTTTTACTCGTAGCAACGAAGCGAACGCGAATGTTTTCACAACTGAAGCGTAAATAGTTTTATTCTCATTCCGGATTACATTGTTTTTTGCTCCTTTCGTTTTTCAAATTCGATTGAAATAGATGTTAAAACATCGCGAAACGTTTTTAAATAAATTCCCGTCGAAATTTGTACGCGTATTTCGATAACGAAAAATCTGCGCGAAAAATTAACTCGAAATTCGTAATCAGCGTATTCGAAAACCATACAATCCACACGTATGAGCACTTTTTCGATGCATTTTTCCTTGACCCTGACCATTGCGACATGACCAAGTCGAGCTAGAGGGACATTTCAACGATAAAATACATAATTATATATCCCAAGTCGTATTAAATTATTTTTTAAATTAGTTTTAAAATATTTTTCCAAATGACCTTGACCCTTGTTGTGAAAACGATGCGTTGAAGATGTCGTATTCAACGTATTTCGTCAACAAAATGTTTTCGTTTATACAATCAACGATGCACTCCCATATTATAAGTCCTCGTCATACTGCTTCAGTAACCTTAACATTGCCCCCCTCCTCAAACTCACCCTGTAAGGTCATTTGTCAATTGAAACCTTGAAAAAGTGACTTTAGAAATTTTGGAATAGTAGAATAACAGTATACACTTTACGGTACTCGTTTATCATTTTTACGCATTCAATCTGAACTTCATCCCCACTCTTTCTCCAATTCACTCCTCTTTGTCTCACAATCAGATATCAACTACTTTTACTCTGATTCCTCTTGAAATTCGCTATTATTCGATACATGAAATACATAAATCGCCACGGGTATCATTTATTTTATAGATTTTTTAAATAACCTTGACCTTGACCTTACTCTCTCCCCTTTCCCTCTCATTCAAAAAGTCCTTCATTGATCTCCGTACTACATATAGCGTATGGAAGAGTGGAATCTACCAAAAACTAGAGCTTGTGCAATTTTAACCATTTAACCCCAATTAAAAACAGTTCTGATGGATTATTCAAACGACCTTCACTCTGACCTTCCCCCTCTCTTCACCACCATATAATTGGAAATTTACAAATCGAGAGTCAATTTTAATACAAACTGAGTAAAATTTTACACCTTTCGGAGTTGCCCTCCAATATCAATTCAATTAGTCGATTTCTCGGATTGCACTCGAATTTTCAATTTTCCAAAAGCCGTGGAGGGAAGAGGGTGAGGTAAATTTCAAAATTTCACAAAAAATCGTCACGTATATCGATTGCATGGTTTTAAAACACGCCGAATCCAAATAAGGTATTATTTTTCCATTAATCTCAATAGTTTCAAAGTTACCATATAATCTCGCCGCATTAAAATAACTCCGACGACAAACCACGAATACGAAACTTCGCCGAATAAGACAACTACAAGCAAAGCAACATTTCCGCTCACCCTTATTTTGCAGCCGACATCTGCACCACGAATTACTCCTTTCTTTACCAACACTATTCTGTAATTTCGAACTTGGGCAGTACAGGTTAAACTAGCATCAAACTGCTAAATCAAAACGAACCGGAGCAAGTTGAAAAACACGTAAGCAATAAATTTCCGTTAATCAATAAACTCGAACGTTGGTTAGTAGCGAAAATCAAAAAGCAACTAAGATTTCCAAACCATCTGGTTTCGTTGCAAGATATATGTACCATAAACTTGTAAAACTTGGCGTTTCAGCTTTACACCCTTCCTTATATCCGGGCGTTCTCGCAAAAGGTCACCTTTTCAGAATCCACACGTTAGTAGAATTTCAAACTGCATAAACCCTTTGAAATTCGTCGCTTCTCAACATCGAAAAATACAAAAAAAAAACGCATCGGCTTCAATTTTCTTGCGAGTAAATTTGTCGAGAGTTGATAAGAGGCAGAAAAAAGTCACCTTTAAATCTACTCTCGACGTTACGAGAAAGTGGATTTTTCATTTTTCAATTTTCAAACTTCATCTCTTAAATCCGGTACATTGTAATTGAATGAAAACAAAATAGAAATACTTACGGTGGAATTTATTCGAGCAAATACCTTCTCTCTCTCTTTTGGTTATTTCGTCGTCGTCGTAGTCTTTCCGAAACGAAAACAACGTATCCGGCGTGAAAAAAAACCACCCCGATGTCCGCGTCTCTGCCTTTTCTCAACCCTCGTTAACGTCAATTTACCTCGGTGCGAAAAAGTTCAACCATCTCGTGAAATTCCCCCCTCCTCGATACGACATTCGTTTTAGAAATTTGACGTATCATCGATGCTATAAAGCGATTCGTTAATTTGTTCGCGTAATTGAAAACACCGTCGTATTTTCTTTTAATTGTTTACACGGCACTTCGACTATACGAAAAAAAAAGCCACATATCCTTTGTCCGTTTTATAAACCCAACAAAAACGCGTACTTAACGCTTAGTGTAACCTTATTAATATGTAATACCCTTGTAATAGGTATGTTATGTAGAAGAAACACGCTTACAAAACGTCGCCGCAAAAAGCTTCCTTTATAAGCTATTTATAAGGGACCGTTTCGTCGAGTTTTTAACGATAAGAGGATTTTAATTCGTTTTAGATACACTCGACGTTCAATTTTTGTCTAACGCTGTAATTAATTACATTCGCGATCCCCCCCTCCTCTCCTCCGAACGCGCCTTCCGACAGCCAACCAACACCGATATCACACGCACGTAACACCGTTTCGACATCGTGTAACAAATCATTCATCCGCCATCCGCGCCCATAACGTTTAACCCTCGTACGTGATGTAAACGAATAACAACGTCGCAGAATACGTTCAAAAATACGTTAACCCGATCGCTCGGATGTAATTTTCGATAAGTTTAAATCCTTATTTCTTAATTTCAGAAGTCGACGGTTGAGGAATTCAAGAGATGGGGGATGGGAGGGGGAGCAGGAGGCTATTTTAATCGAGATAATAATTGAGCTCGATATAGTGTATTTTTTAAAATAAGTCCAAAAAATAGCGTATTTTTCTAAATAAATTTTTATATTTTTTTAATTAAATTTTTTTCATTTTATTTTTTCTAAATTTAGTTTAATTTATTTATTTTATAAATTAAAATTTTTTTTGTAGAAAAAATTATCAATTTTTAATAAATTAGAGCAAAATTATTTTCAACATTTATATTTTTATTTTTAATATTTGTAAGTATTTTTTTAAAATAAATATTTATATTTTGTTAAATTGCATTTTTTTTAAACACTTTTCTTTAATTTATTTTTTTAAATTGGAGCAAGGTAATCTTTAATTATTATCGACTTAGCCAGACTAGCAGTTAAGATAGGGGGAGGGGGAGAGGGTTGATTTCGAATCACAAAAACTTATTCATTATTATTTTTTTTTTAATATACATTTATGTAATTTTGACGTACTTTTTTAAAGAGAAATGAGAGTATAAAATACAATAAATTTTGCACAAAAATGAATAATTGATAATAATTTTCGATTCATGCCAAGATCGCTTCTCCCCGCTGCCTTTGAGCTGTGTACAATTCTTCCACCTGCTGGTCTCCTGAACCCTGAACTCGCCTAGAAATTGTTTCAAAAAGCCACAGTGAATATTACCCTTACTCAGGAAGAACTTCCTTCTAGATCTGCCTCATCTCCTCTCCCCCAAAACGTCCAACTTCGCCACTCATAACAAAAAAACACCCCAGTTCATTCATCCCAAAAAATCAATTTCTCTCGTACGCTTTTCATTTAACCAACAAAAACATCCATCTTATTCGTATCCATATTTCAGAAATTTCGCGCCGAATACCGCTACCTTGACATAAAACTTTGAAAAGTTTCGATGAAAAAGCTCAACTGAAAGTTACGACTGAATTAAGTTTATTAGAATTGACCCGCGGGCCATATATTCAAAACTCTTTTAATATCGCGACTCTTTCACCGCTTCCAGCGTATTTGGCACATCGAATAAAAACTACGTTTTGAAATTTCTCCCTCCAAAAAAAAAAAAGTCTTGTATTACGAATTGCAACGTAATATGCAAATTTTCGTTCGCATGATAAACGTCGAAAAATATATCATTTTTATGTAAGATAAGTTTCACAATTCGTCCTTCTCATCGGTTAACTTCTGCGTTGAGATGTTCGATAAAGTTTTATCGAGCGGGGGGGGGGAGGGGAGGAAGGGAAATTGGAACTTTTTTCCTTTCGTTCATGTAACCTGTTCTCGTGTATAACTTGAATAAAATAATCATTGCGTATTTTTATTTAATAAAATTAAATTATTGCTTTTTATGGTACAACAAGAAAACTAATAATTGATAAAGAACATTAGTCAGCTTCCCTTTCACCCCCCAAAAAAATTAAGCTTTGTAATGCTGAAGTTCATCAACAAATTCAATAATGTGCTTTTAGGATGGTTTAATTTTGAGTTATTTGAATGAAATTATAATTTTGAGTGTTGAAATACTAAATAAAAGAATTTCCACCTTCGATTTTTTGCTGCCTTCCGATGCAATAAATTTTGCTCATGTCAGAGAAAAGATTTAAATTTTCCTTCAACTCAATGCAACACTCGCCCAACAGTTTTGCTCCTTTCTACTTCCACAAAATAATCCAAAACCCTCCCCCCTGATTTCTACCAAATTCCCAAACTCAATCGGATGCAAACCTCCTCCCAATAAAAATATCGTCTCAATGTAAACATTAAAATATCTCTATCGAGGTCGATTCGAAGACACCTAAGACCCAAAGAAAACAATAAATCTCCTAAAATCAACGCCCCTCCTCCAGACACAAAACCATCTCAACGCTTCCCGTTAATTTCGCATTTCGCGTACACAAAAATGAAATTTACTCGTAAAATCAATACGTATTACACCGCAGAATCTACACGACAATCCGACCCTCCTAACTAGTTTAATTAATAATCAGAAAATATAAAATATTATCAAATAATTCCGATAAGCCGACCTAATCCGCCATCATTTTTCGTATTATTTACCCTAATTTTTAAAACCTGTCAACCGCTCTCGTTTGTTTTACTCGCGCAAACATAATTTTAAAGCTCTCATTTGTCAACATCGAAAGGCCTCGTAAAATCGCAAACCAGGCGCTATTTTACCTCAAGATTTTCCCATACAACTTTTCGTCGCTATAAAGCCTCCGGCGTAGTTTCCCGCATGCTAGACGGATTACCTAACGAAAGGAATTCGATTGGGTGAATTTTCATTACACATCATGTCGCCAAGTTCACCGAAACCAAACATCTGAACGATGCAGCGAAGAAATATTTTTATTTAAAAAAAAATCCCTTCTGAAATACTCGACGCTTCCTCGGGGGGGAGGGGGCATTCGCATATTTTCCTTCTCGACGTATCGCTAAATCACGTAAGCATTTTTCACATCTTAGATGAAACTTGAGTCGAAATACGCTCGTATTTAAATACCTTGTAATCTGGATTTTTTCTCTTTGTTTTTACATCACGAAAATTTACAACGTATTTCGGTTTCCTGAACCCCACTTTTTGGGAATTTCGATTAAAAATGTCCTCTTGGGATTCCTTTTTATTGTTAATCGTTTCAACGAGCCGACATTTCCCACACACGCTTTGAAAAAAAAAGAAAAAAGGTATAAATTAATTATAAAAATTTCAACCATCTAACGCTTATAACGCTTTGAAAAGTGCACATAAAACCATAGACGAAAACTTCCCCGCAATTTTTTTTTTGCACACTTAAAAGCAAACCGAGTGTATGTAACGTATGAAATACCCCTTGAGTTATGTTTGAAGAAATTAAAAAGCGAAGTATTTAAACTCGTTTCTGAGCCATTAAAGTTTCAAAACTCGTGTTAAAACTTTCCCTTTCTGTAACTTTTACACACGAAAAATAAAGCGAATTTTCAGCCTAGTTTTTTTTTTTAATCTACAAGTCTCCTGTACCGAAACTACGCTAAAGAATCAAGTTCACGCACACCTTACGAAAATATTGCCTTATGACACGAATCGCGTATTTTTTATAATGGCATCTTCCTTTTGGATTTACAAGGTTACGAGATAACCTTTATTACGAGTATCGGGCTCGTTTATTCTGAGAGTTGCTTGTTAAAAGCTGCCGTAAAGGTCGTAAAACGCTTCATGACGATAAATATCGATAAAGTAAATAATTTCGCCTTCGGAGTATCCCAAATACGTTGACTGTTTAAATATTAAAAATATAGGTGAAATTTTCATAGGCGACGATTTTCAATCAAATTCCACGGCGACGTTAACGAGCACACGACGATGAGGAAGATGTCTCAATTAATTTCGTTTTTTTCACCTTTACACGTGTAAATGCGTTTTTGGATTCGACGAGGGTATCTTGCGTATGTTGCGAAGATCCAAAATTTCATGATTTTTGATTTGCATCTCCTCTCCACTCGTCGATTTTATAAACAAAACAAAGCGTTTTTTTCATCATCGTGAAAATTCGTTATTTAAAATTGTCTCAAAGACTTGCAATGGCAGCTGAACGGAAAGAGAAAGGGGAGAGTGATAGATTCAGTCATCAAAATAATTAAAAATGGACACAAAATATTGAAAAGTAGGGATAAAATGTCTAAAAGTGGAGATAAAATGTCTAAAAGAAGAGATGAGAGATAAAATATACAAAAATGGAGATAAAACGTCTAAAAATGAAGATTCAATGTTCAAAGTTGAAATAAAATGTCTAAAAATGGAGATAAAATGTCTAGAAGTGGAGAAAAAATGTCTAAAAGTAAAGATAAAATGTCTAAAAGTAGTGATGAAATGTCCAAAAGTGGAGATAAAATGTCTAAAAGTGGAGATGAGAGATAAAATGTCCAAAAATGGAGATAAAATGTCTAAAAATGAAGATACAATGTTCAAAGTTAAAATGAAATGTCTAAAAATGGGGATAAAATGTCTAGAAGTGGAGAAAAAATGTCTAAAAGTAAAGATAAAATGACTAAAAGTAGTGATGAAATGTCCAAAAGTGGAGATAAAATGTCTAAAAGAAGAGATGAGAGATAAAATATACAAAAATGGAGATAAAACGTCTAAAAATGAAGATTCAATGTTCAAAGTTGAAATAAAATGTCTAAAAATGGGGATAAAATGTCTAGAAGTGGAGAAAAAATGTCCAAGAGTATGGATAAAATGTCTAAAAGTAGGGATGAAATGTCTAACTGGAGATATTCCTATTAGAATCTGTAGTAGCGCTAGTGTTGTGGAACTGTGTACGTTGTAAAAATAGCAGTTTGCAATTATGCTCTATGTTTCAATTAAAGTATCTCAAAAGTTAAAAACTATCATGTTTAATTCAAATGTAAAGATCATAACAGAATCAAATCTACAACAAAACTTAAATTTGTCGAGGATAAGCTGGAGTCAATACTTCAGAAGGCACTTTTTTACAGTACTACCAACTGCAAAACTAAATATCCCATGTTTGCAAATTTTCGATATTTCAGCATTGCGCGAAGAGGAACCGAGGAACTGAAGCTGATGTCTCGGCGATCCCAGTGCACTGTGACGTATTATATTAGAAAAAATTCGTCAAGACATAACATGAAAATTACCGACAAAAATTGACCCCTTCATGTCTGAATTTCTACAACGTGCAATTACTAGCTGTCTAATTGTCGTTTTGCAGGATCGCAATATTCCAATCACCCTGCAGATGCTTGAAAATATTCGACGTACTTGAAGAAAAATTCATTTCAACAATTCTTCCAAAGTACTCGATCCAAAGACGAGATGGGGGTTAAAAATGAAATATTATATCGAAGGAAATTGCGCAATTTCAATAATTGCTTCCGACGAGATAAATTTTTCAATCTTTTTCGAGGTTGATAAATAAGAAAAGTTATAGAAAACGTAAACCTTGATCTTTATGCAAACTTGCAAAAAAATATGCAACGAAACATGATTGTGATAAAACAAACAACGTTCGCTTTATTTCGGAAAACTTCTCGAAGTTTTGAAATCACGAAATAGCGAGATGAAAGTCGAGGAATATTTCACGTTTATGGAAAATTTTCAATTATAGATATTATTTTAAATATGCTTTGTACTGAGATAGGGAAAAATCTTGTGAAAAAAGAATCCAAATAACGTGAGCTCTACAGTGAACCGAATCAAGGCTAAAAGTTGTCTTTTTCAAAGTCATCAATGAAACTAGAATTGGCCGAGCGCGTGGCGAAGCGGTACCGAAGAAGGAAAAGGTATTTTAGAATTCACTTTGAAAAATTCCATTCGATTGGAATTCAATTTTACGCGGCGTCGATTGTGCAAGTACCGAACGAAGCGATGTATCGAAAAAAAATTTCCTGTGAACGTCGCCGTGTCGGCAACTTTGATTAAAAAAGCGAGCAAAACAAACGCTCGACGTTTGGTGAAATATAATTTCTTTTTTATTACAGTCCGTAATGTTTGTTCCTGTGTTTGGTAATTTTACGCGGAGCTTTTGTAAATTTAAGATATCGCGTTATCGTCGTACTCGACGTTAATAAAATTGCATACGTTAAATGCCCTGGAAATGTTTACCTGAAAGCGCGCCAATATTTCATTGCGATAACAAATAAAACTAATTAATGTGTTTGCCTCGAGTCGAGGTAGTTGGTTCTTGAGGGAGGAGAGTACGTGTTGGGAATTCGGTGGTGTGTCTTTTGAGCGTAAGAAGAGCGCAATAAGAGAAAGGGGTATAGGTATACTCGTATGTGAATATAATGCGCCCTTGTGCCCTCAATCGATATCAGTAATTGCGATTCATTCAAAATTTAAATAACACATTTTAGGAATTAATTCGAGAAGCGAAAATGTAGTTAACAATTTAACCCCTTCATTGACCTTCGTCAACAGAGTTTTAAAATTAACGTAACTTTTCAATTTTTTAAATCATTTTAGGCAATTTTTATGCACCAATTTTTTCTCTTTTTCTTGATCCTCCCCACCCCTCGAAATCCATAATTTCTCAAAAGCATCCATCATTGAGGCATATTCGAAACAAAAACCCGTGTTGTATTTGAAAATAACTTGTTGGAAATCATTCTTTACCAAAAGTGGCCAAGTCGATTTTCAAACTTTGACGAAATTTTGAAAATTGAAAACTACACATTTCTCAGCCGAAATGTGATATTTTTCGAATGAAGTGCTTTTCCAGAATGTTGACAATTTACCCTTTTTCAACTTCAAAAAAGCTTAAATTTCAAAAATAGTAATAGAAGTGGTCGCAAAATACCTGTCTGGAATTCGTTGCAATTGTAGATTTTCGAAAACAGGCAAATATCAAATTCTTTGTTGCTCGATTAATTTTTACGCTTTTTGATAAAAATACACACGAAATTGAAGAAAATAAAAATTTTCCCTCAAGTTTACAGAATTGTTGTAAATTACGGAATTTACTCGGTCAAGATCGACGAGGAGAATTGTTTGATATTTGTGCAGTGAAGATGTAATTTGAAGAACTGTACTTTTACAGGAAATTTTTGAATTTTGTATTTTCATTTATTCAAAAATTAATTTGAGCGGTTAAATTTCAATTGTGAGGATTTTTGAAGTCCTTATTCACATTTAGTTTTGATGCTTCGATTTCGATATCGATATTTTCAATCAAAACGTAAAAATCGGAACATTGAAACTAAAACACCGAAGTTGCTTGTTTTATGAAATTATCGATACAAAAATTGAAACATCGAAATCGAGATGTCGGAAAAAGAATGTCGATATCGTGATATGAAAATATCGATATCAAAATTGAAACATCAAAATATCGAAAAATGAATAATGAAATATTGATATGTAAATATCGATATTAAAATCGAAATATCGAAATCAAACGACTTCATCGTTTCAATTTCGATATTTCGATTTCGATGTTTCGATTTCGACGATTCGATTTTTAGATCGATATTATCCTACAATTCAATATTCTTTTTTCGATATTTCAATTTCAATATTTCGATTTAGATGTCGATTTTTTTATAACGCGATTTTAATATTCCTTTTTCGATATCTCGATTTCATCAATTTTGATACCGATGATTCCATAAAATCAACAACTTTGGAATTTTAATTTCGATATTTCGACTTTAAAATCGATATTTCCCTTAACGATTTCAACATTTATTCTTCAATATGTAGCTTTTGATACTTTGATTCCAGTATTTTAATTTACCGATCGATATTTCAGTTTCAATAATTATTTCGATTTTCATTCAATTTATTTTGAAAGCTTTTTTAAAAATTTCCTTTATTCAAAACAGCAATAAAATTCATCGAAAGGAGCAATCTCTTCAATGTTTTTTTTTATATCGAAAATTCATTCCTATTCAAAATTAATCCACGCGCTCGACAACTCCTTCACTCGACGTGGGTGAAAATTAAGGCATTTTTTCATCGAATTCGACACTATCTTCCAGTTCATTCTTCGAAATGCTATAACACGTTTCTTCGCGATAATCATCAACGCTTCCAACGGACGAGATTGGCAGTCGAACGTTACGCGGAGAAATTTAATTTATTTTTTCGCTAATTTAATCGATCAGCGAGAATAATCGACGAGAGTGGTAAGAATTAAGGACGAGTTTTTAATTCTGAAACATAGTCGAAGGGGTCGCGTAAATACGAGAAACGCATTTCAATAAAGAAATTTCGATAGACCACTCCATCGTCAGGCATACTCGATTATAAAATCGTATACGAATACCGACGATGGAGAAATGTAAATAAAACTACCATCGTAATAGCCTCATACGAGGTAGTAAGCTACAAGGAACGAGGGTGGAAGGCATAGGAGGGGTGTAATATTAAGCGAGATTCACATACGATTCGGTCTCATACCTTGATATTTGCGCGAACGCATTCAACAAGTTAAAATTTAATTTTCTGCCAACAATAACCAAAAGGAGGAAATTTTCGTGAGGAATTGTATCGACATTAACGTGATTCGAAGGGAAGAATTTTTCTCAGATTACTACACAAGCACCATATTGAGCGGAGACGAAAAAGGGTGCGAAAATTACTAGAATTTTCCTCATAATGGAAATTTCACTGGTATTTTTTTTAACGATGTTCATTTTTTCTAAACTTTTCGTCGTTCAATGTCGAGTTTTTCAAATCGTATAATTTCGGTTAAACGAACGGCAATCTTCGGTAAACGATTCGCTTCTTTTTTTCGACCGAAAAACGAGGGTTCAATTGGAATTGTTTATCGTTGCAGTTTTATTAATTGGACTCGTTAGTCATTTATGGCGCGTGTAGGGTGATTGAAGCGGCTCGCCGCGACAATATTGATTCGAATCGGACTATAAAACGAGTTAAATTCGTAGTAATTAATGCGAATCGTGTTTTAGCGAATAATTGAGAGGGATATTTTTTCCTAACGAAGTCGGGTTTATCGTACAACGAATAAATTCAACAATTCGATCATTTTTACGTGAAAGTTTTCTTCTGAAATGAACCAGTCGCGTGAAAAGTTCGCCTATTGAGGAAACCAAAGCGTAGAATTTTTTACGCCGGGAACAAAAAAGAAATTCGCAATTAATTTTTTTTGTCGTAGAACGTGATAAACACTGAAAGAAAATCGCGGTTGAGTTTTTATTTCGATGGATATAACATATACGCGGTGTCCCGAAAAGTTTAGGTTTGCCCACGGAGATCATTAAACGAAAGAGATTTCCTATTTAAGGATTTATTAAAGGATGTAAAAAAGGTAATAAGATTTTTAGACGAATTCAAATATCATGAGAGTTGTAGAATTTTATTGGCTTGTTGTGTGTTCGATATCGAGCTTAGGTAGTATTCTCTATATGGCTTTTTTATCGCAGACAATTGGCATTGGCGTTGATGAAATGGTTGACGTTTTATTTCGTCCGTACTTGATATAAGGTGTTCATAAATGAAATGGAAATTAATCAGAGAAAGCTGCAAAGCTGACGAGGATTGCTTGAATTGAAATAATTTTATTTTTTATTGCTTTTTTTTTAGTTTTTAATTCGAGGCAAATTTTCATCTAAACTCGGATTGTACACGTTCAGTTTTTCAGTTTAATGATTGAAAATTTAATTTTTCAGCTACTACAAGATGTTCAAAAAAGTGCATAAGATTATTGAAAATTTCCCTAAATTATAAAGGATACTTACACTAAAACCATGAACTTTTTGTACCATGCGATTAATACCATAAAATGCACACGGTCCAAAATTTCATTCTACGAAGTACAAGGTGCTTAGAAAAATATGTCTTCGAAGAAGAAAAAAATGTTCGAAAGTTTGTGACCCAATTAATCATTAAGACGTAGTTGTTTTTGTAGCTTTCTATAGTTATACTGTAAAATGAATAATAAAATTTTCATTTTAACGACATCATGTTCGAAAAAGAACGACGACATTGACTATTAAGAATTTTTCAAAAGTAATTGCGCAATATTTTGTAATTTTTTGTAATTTTTTAGATTACAGAGTACTCCAAAAAGCCCGACTTTCGACTACTCGAATAATTTTTCTAGCATCGAAGCGTTTAAGCGAATATTGAATGATGAACCGAAGCGAAATTTTCTCGTTATGATTTTTTGTGCTTCTTGGAAAATACTGTACAACATGAACCGAGATGAACACTTTTACTTTATATCATGAATTTTTTGCTTAAAATGTTTGGAAAATCACTTTTTTAAAGGTTCAAATTAATGAGGATTTTTATAATCTTTATAAACGAAATATCATTTTATTTATTAAGACATGACTACGGGTGTAGTAAGTTGCATAGCTACTTTTGCAGGAAAAAGCACTAAAACCCCTGTAATTTCACAGAAAAATTAAAATTGTAGAATATCGTTTTATTGGACAAAAAATATCAAAAAATTGTCCCATTTGATCGACAACTGAAGTTGTAGGATCTTAGAAACTTCAAAATAAAGTCCTATAACATCAGTTTTTCATAAAATTGAGCAATTTTTCGATACAATATTTTTAAACGTATATTTATTCGTCCAATAGAGCGATAATCAGCAATTACAATTTTTTCGAACAGTTACAAAGATTTTAGTGCTTTTTCCTGCAAAAATTGGTTATGCAAACCACTACACCCGTTATCCCGTCTCGATCTATTTTTTTGATAAAAATTTATTTGCGATTTAAAATTTGAGGATTTTTATTGTAAATTTTAAGATATTCCAATAGCTACGTATTTAATTTAATTTTTTGAAAATCATTATTCTACGTGAAAGGAAAGTGATTGCTTTTCTAGATAAAAAATTAATATTTAATAAAAGATTCGAATTGGAAAATTTTACAATATTATTCCCTAATTAATAAAATTTGTTCAGAGAAATAAAAAAAATTGACAAAAAATTTGTAATTTTTTTGGTTAAAGAGGAAATTTTGTAATTATTATTTCTATTTTGGATAACTAAGCAATATTTTGCAAAAAAAATCAAAAAATCACAATTTTTGTGACTCGTAACATTTTGGACACACTGTTTGAGACTAGTCGACAATGTAATTGTAGATCGACGAGGAAACTGTTACAACCGAAATTTTGAACAAGTTCTTTTTAAGCTGTAGCTCGTAAGACGAAAAAGCACTTTTTTCTTTCAAGAGACAAGAAAACTTTAGACTTTCAGGTTCCACAACTTCATTTATTTTAATTTGAATAACTAACCATTTTCAAATTAATTTTCAACACATTTATTCCTAAAACTGGACGTATCTTCAATTGCCAAACATCCATGTAATTTCGACTGCCTAATGTTTCCACACAGGCACCAAATTCACTCTGTATCACACTACATCAACAATACTCTCTCTTCAGTCTCTTCTTAATTCTCGCGATTTTCGACATTTTTCAACCCTCTTCTTTAAAACCTACCCCTTTCCATCTCAATTTCCGCAATTCTCGGCATTTTCCTATCCTCCTCGCTGAAAACTAAACCCAGGAAAAAAACCAGCCCCCTTTCATCTTCAACCTTCAACATCATCTTTAAGAAATCCCCGGATAAAAATCCTCTTCGCAATTAACCCCGACATGAAAAAAATTCGTTTCAATCGCGATGAATTTTTCATTTCCAACGACGTTCAAAAGCACCGTAGTTTTATCCCTCGAGAAAGGCAGAGGCTCTTTCGACATCTTAAAAATGAAAAATTCACCGACGAATTTTCACCAAAAAAATCCATATTTTCGGGTTTTTTCTAGCGAAAAAAAAAACTACACGCGAAAAGAAATCATCGAAAGCTCGTATTATAATACTTGGCGACAATTCTTTACAATTCCATCTCGGTTACTTATTCGATGACGAACACCAGCGAAATTCTAATTGAAATTTCGCCATTTTGGCGAACCAAGTAAAATGATAAAAATACGGGGGTATTATTTTATTCATGAAGCGTAATCAAAAAAAGGTGTAGTTCTAAACTGACGTTCATTTTTTACCCGTCGTACTTTATAAAAGGCCATAAATTCTGTTCGAATAATTAATTCAAAAAACGACTACGAGGCGTTTCCAACGTATAATTCATTCCCTCAAGCCAAAATCCCGAGTACTTGTTGAGCACACACGTGACCTCGGTAAAATTCGATTAAATTTTATAAATACTCGAGCAAGAAAAACTCCGCAATCAAGCGTAAAATCAAACAAACTCACCTTTTTGTTACTCCGCAGCACAACCAACGAATTTCTAAAAATATCCACCAACGAGATAACGCAACAAAAAAAAAGAAACCGAGGTAAAAAAAACCGTATCTGTTTATAGGTACGAGACGAAATATTTTTCAACAGGTGACTTTATATACGTCGCGCGGTATAAAGCGAAACAGCGCTAGTACGCGAGCGCTCGTTTACGTACGAAGCGTAGAAAATGCGAAAATTTTTCGGAGGCAAACCGCCGAGCTCCAGGATGTGCTTACTTAGATATTCCAAAACACAGCAGACCGATTATCAGGTGCGCACTCCCCTTTCTTCGGGCTTCGGAGTCGGGTTTTTGCGCAATCCCAGACTATCTTTTACCAAAAGAGCATCGCACTGGAAGCGATAAATACGCGTTTCAATTTTCGCAACAACTTCACCGTCGTCGATATTTTTTCCTCTTCTCTTCCCCATTACGTCAAATTATCCGCGTTATTTTTTCGTTAAAAATTTTCATCGCGTCAATTTTCAATACATCCCCTTCTCGCCTGAGCTCGACTTCAACGTCGCGTACACGACCAACGAACGACATACACGCAGCTTCCAACATTGGCCGCATACGCCACCGACGAGGTTAACGGGTTAAAGGGGTGAGGAAATCTGGGCCAAGTGTATATCGTCCCTCGTTTTCCAGCTTCCGTCGTCATTTCTCTCTACATATTCGCGTCGCTTTTTTCCCCCATTCAATCGCATTTCATCCCTTGTTTCTATGCTCTTCCCTATGTCTGAAAAATTCGCCGATTTTTTCCACCTCCCGGGAACCCTTCATTTTCGTAAATTTTCCTAAATTTACCTACCCGAAGAATTCCAGCTCGAGGCATGATGCGAGAATAATTAACGAACCCTCCCACCACTCCGGACACCACGATAAAGCCTTTTTCGCGCACCGATCTGCCTCTCGTCGTGTGTCGCAAATACCACAGAACGTTTTTCGACGATCATGTACATCGCATAATTCACGACGAGATTACATATTTGCATACTTAACGCCCGCATATAAAAATATACACGCGACGTATTTACCTCTTTTTTGCCCCCGCCCTCGCCCCCTCCTTCACTCCTGCTTATATCGCACCATACATATACGCGGTTCGGCGACAAATCTACACACATGGACACACACACGAGCTCGAAATTCTTCTATTTATCGCCCCTCTCTCTCTCGGTTAGTTTTATTGATTTTCCAACGTTTAAATTCGCAATCTAGTATTTTTTTTCTCGAAAATATCGAACCACCGGAAAAGGCCAACGTTACGCGGACACGTATGCTGGAGTTGCATCGAAAAATGACCAATTCTACTTTTTTCTGCGCGTTTTTATTAACCGATGAAAAAAAAGCTAAGGAATAAACTTCACTCAATGGGTTCACCTTTCGAAGGTATCGACGACGAATCGTCTACTATGAAATTACAACGGAATATTTAAATTTGTAAAAAGATTGATGAAAGTCGTACAATTTCAACGATTTTTCAACCTGAGACTGAATCGCGCCAAAACATGAATTAATTTTCACCTGTCGTGCATCTCAAAAGTTACCTAAAAATGTCGAAAATATTCAAAAAGGTCATTTGCATGGTACAGTTGTTGGGGTTTACCTTAAAAAAGTATTCTCGTTGAATTACTTAAAAACAAACGAGGATTAAGTTTTCAACTGTTTTGGTCTGTGTTCACTCATTTTCAATGAATTCTGTGGAGCTGGAGAAACTGTAAATCTCATGGAAGAATTTTAAAAACTTTCAAAGGGTGAATTTTGGAATACAGAGATGCACGCTGGTTAAAAACCCATGTTTTCCTCTAAAAACATGAAAAATTTTATTGGCCCCTTTGAAAAAATTTTTAAAGTAAGTTTCATCAAATTGACACGGACGTTAGATTCAAAAAATAATTGACAGTAAATTGCTGGAAAAACGGATTTGTTCTTTTAAAAAACGAGCAACATATTTTCAGGTTTCAAAATCAATTTTAATGTTTGCTATATTTTTTGATTTTTGCAGAATTTTTGTAAATTAGGAATTTGTTTTTCGCAAAAACAAAACATGAGCGCCCTTTTAGTCACAGGTCGATCTGGTGGTGAAAAAGGGAGTACTTTTCCCCAAAAGTGAGAAGTTTGCTAACTCTGCTCATCGTAGTTCCGTCCTTAAGCTGAATTTTTTCATAAAGCTTTCAAAAATTTTTTTCAACAAATTGTACGTGAATCCCCTCCCTCTTCTTCCATATAAAAATTGTACATGTTTTTGAAAAATTTTTGCAATTTTTCCGTCATTAAGCTGCATTTTTAAAATAAAGCTTTCGATGATTTTTTTTTTCAGCAAATTGCGCTCCTGTAAAAATTGCACATTTTTGTGATGAAATATGAAAATTTTTAAAGTTTTTCTTCCATTTTGCAAATAAAAAATTTGAATAGTGACACCAACACAGACTTTACTCCTTAAACATGGATTTTGTGAATGTTTTTATTACAGAAAATGAGCTAAAATTACATTTTTGGCATAATTTTATAAATTGAATTATTTTCCCGTTTTAATGACATTTTTTAAAGTACATATTTTCGTCGTTATTATAAAATTCCATCTTCCTGTCGCCTCGACGTAAAAATTTTATGATAAAAATTTTACCCCTTCTTCCCTGAACCAAATTTTTTGAAAAATCATATCCTATCCCACCCATCCCTCCCCCATGTTTACAAGTCAAGTTCGTCTTAACATCCAGTATAATTCCCAAAAATTGAGACCCCCCCCCTCACCAACCTTTATATTATCAACCGGTGGAATCAAAATATCACTTTTTTCAAACATTATGAACCATCCAACGAAATTTAGATTTTCTCTAGAATTTTTTAGGTGCTCCAAAAGACACGAATATTTACAAGCTAAATATTTAATTTTGAATAATTGAACCAAAAATTTCCCCGGATTCCATCGGGCAATATTACACGTCTTTTCGCTTCAACTCATAATTTTACAATAGTCAAAAAAATATAATTAAATTGAACACCTGGAATTATCTAATTTGCCCATTGGAAAAAAAATTCAAAAATTAAGCAATTTACACGCATTTTTATGCCTTTTGGAGCAACTCCAAACCGCCGAAGAAAATCCCTTAATACGGAATTTTCGCATTCGCAACACCCACTACTGATTCGGCGGCATTCGAAAAATCGCCCCGCAAAAATCCATAAGTCACCGAAATTCGAAGACTACAGAAGTAGAAACACGACGATATTTTTTTAGTATTTTTAAGCCATCGAAATATATTTTCGAGGCTGCAAAACCTAATAAATAAATGAAAGAAAAACGTTCACTCAAATAAACAATAACAACGAGATGCTTCAAAACACGACTATACGACTCACTCGTCGAGTTAAAAACGGCGCAAATAAGAATTCCAATTACATCGCCATTTACGATACACGTTTCCTCGACTATATCGTACTCGTTAAAATAACGAAACAACGATACAAAAACGAATTAAAATGTAGGCGGATAAAAGTCAAAAAAAAGTAGGTGTCATGAAAAAGGAAACCCTTTTCGTTTCGAGTTTTCCTTTAACAAAAAAATAAAAAAACAAGCCACGAATCCCTAAAAATTCGTGCCAATTACCTTTGCGCATCTTTTATCCAAAAATTATTTAAAATTACAAATTACTTTTGTCCGATGCCTTCGGTATGTATCAAATAAATGCAAATCCTTAATTACAAAATATCACAAAAAATCCTCCACTACTCGACAAAAACACCAATTGAGTACGTTATTTTTTCCAAGATTATACATTGTAACCCCAAAAGGTTTATCTCGGTACACTCGCATCTTCGGGTTTAATACGATTCCACGCGATGGTAACATATTGCCATGCCAAAATAGGTGTAAAAATCTAAAAACACGAACCATTTCTTACCGATTACTTTTCTGCTTTTTTTCTACTCGCTCAGTTTAATAAATAATTTAACTTTGTAACCTCGCACGCGATATTTCGGTGGCTGCGTATATAAAAATCTGCTCGACCAATTGGTACAGCATTATAAAACTTTTTCAACTAAAACTTTTTCGCCGTGTTAAACAATAACACAAAAGCATAAATTAATCGAGTACCTTTTTTCCGCCTTTATACACGAGCGAATACTCGCGAATCATAACCTCGTGCCGAGACGATACACTTTGTTCGACGTGCATACGCCAGAGCCTGCGAAAACTCCATTATCTAAACGAAAAACTCCTCTTTGAGGTATAAACTTGCCTCGTATACTCATTGTATTCAACATACGCAGTTATCAGCTTGTTAATCTCGTACCGAAAGTTACCCAAGTATTGGTAATTTTATTACGTGTATGTTTGGCTTTTATTATACAATGTAAATTAGCTTACTCTTGTATCCATCCAAGTTCACATCTAAATTTCCCCCCGCTTCCTTGCACCTTCGTCGCGATTTTTTTCTCCATCGATAGTCTTCGCAGCGTCGAATTAAGCACGATGAAAAACAAAAGCTAAACTAAAAGCCTCATCGAGCGAGCAATTTTCCACCACGAATCCCCTCGCGACCGTATCAACTCGCTAAAAGGCCCCAAAAATGCTACATGTAGTACAAACGACCATGTCGAAAATTTCGCCATAAATTGTTTACGTCGAAGCCACGCCTCGAATTTCGGACGATCGTGTGTACGTAATTACGCTCGAAAGCTACCAAATGGCGAAACTTCGACAATAAAAAGTGCATAAAATTAAACAACTCGCAAATTACACAAGTTTCGTTGGTAGAGAGAAAAAACTCGTTGGAAATTTTCGAAGAAAATGATGAATTTTTAGGTTTTTTTTTTCGTTTCTCGTAATAAGAAAGGTGACGGTAAACGCGAATAACGACGAGAAACATAAATGAGAAAGTATCGAAGTAGATATTAAACTAAAATGAAACCATGCAGAAAAAATAGTTGAAATTTCGCACAAAAGAAAAAAAAATTATAAATATAAACTTCGAAAATGAAAATTTTAAAAAAATTGGAATTTTTTGATAAATTCAAGGGCGAACGTGTCATTCTATTCGAAATATAAAAACATTAATGCTCTAAAACTTAATTTTCAATATACGTAAAATCAAATCAATTAAAGAGAAAAAGAACCTAATTCAATTTCAAAATCAAAAATCCTCCAAAATACGGAACAGAACGAAAGCTGAATTCGTCGTCAAAATTCCAATTAGCAATAAAAAATCGCGATTCCAAAAAATGTAATTTTAAAAATATTCAATTAAAAATCACACCAACGTTAAAAAAATAAATTTTAAATAAAATTTTTTAAAAATGATAAAATATAATTATTTAAAACAATAAATAATTATTAGTTTAAAAAAAAATCGTCAAAATTGATGAAAAAATGATGAAAAAATTGTCAAAAATGATGAAAAAGTCGTTAAAACTGATGAAAAAATCGTCTACGAAAACAGATTTAAGTTTAATTTTAAGCCATTTGAAAAATGTTTAATTAAAAATCACCCGTGTTAAGAAAAGTAAGTTCTAAATAAAAAAGGATTTAGGTTAATTTTGAACCTGAAAATAATTCAAAATCCCCCCCTTGCGCTTCATAATCAGACCTGCAACTTGATTTGAATTTGAAATTAAAATTTTTGAAATTATCAAAAACTTAGTTTTCAATTCAAAAATCATACAAAAACCACCCGAGATTCAAAAAAAAAGACCAAATTCTAAAATATTTTTCATGACATTAACATAATATGTCACCATTCAGGTCACCGTGACCTACCATTTTGAATGTCATCAGACATACTACCACAATATGAGCATGTTACTGATGACTATGACGCACGACCATGCCGATGACGTTCATTATAACACGTCATTAAATATCACATGTCAATTTTGACTGATTTGTCATCGTATACATCGCCAATGATCATGATATGTCACAATAACAATGACATGTCATCTTTGACATGTTACGATGCCATGAAAATATCAAAATTGTCACTCGTTAGCATGACATGTCACCATGACAACGATTTGTCGTGACATACCATGACCATAAGTTATATAATATACGATGACTAGTCATTATCGTGCTGAATGACATGTGATATGTAATGACTTGTTACGATGAACGTCATTGAAATGGTCAAGTGCCATCGTCATGAGTGACATATGATCATGTCTTGGTGATACGTTGGATGGCATGTCATCATGATACAGTATTTCATGATCATGTTGTGATGACAAGTCAGGGGATTATTTTTGTCCTCTTAAAACATGTTATGCGTGGTATATTCATGTTTAACAAAAAATATAATTTTTTCATGCTACCACACCATGTCATAAATTACAATTCATCGTCATGGTGATGTGTCAGGTCAAGAGTGACATGCGATCCTGTCATGGTAGCATGTCAAGTGACATGATATGATGGCATGTAATTGTTATGGTGACGTGTCATAGGTACGAGTGGCATGTGATGTCAGATGACGTCATACGAAAACTTCATTATCACGAAGTGACATGAAGATGTCACACAGCGTTGCGGACTTGTATGCAAACTTTTTTTTCTCCTTTATATATGAAGTACCTATACCTACTACCAACAAAACTACGAATATCACCTAAGAATAAGATTTATTCATTTATTTAGTAATATGTAAATGAATAAAGATAAGTAATTATACATGTAACTATAAAATTGATTCCCTCCTCTTTCACATCTTTTTGCACCAATTCCAACATATCCATTTTTTTCGAATTTTTCCAAGCCCATCGTCGATTTGCGATATCACTCTACTGCTCTTGCCGCTCCTCAACCTACCCCTCCAGTCCCCCACCCTTGAAACACTAAAATTAAACGCAATAAATTACCAATTTGTTCGACGTTTAGGTAAATTTCACCCGAAACGCGGTTAATCCGGTATTTTAATCCTCATCGTTTGAAAATCCGCGTAAAATACTTGGTCCGGCAAAACGCACCAAAATCCGTACCACTTTCGCCACCTACACCAGACCACATCTTCGTCGGCGATTCGAAATTAATCGAACAAAATCGTATAAATTCGCGTATTACACGACGAAAGCGCGCATTACGGTGGCAATTTCGCGAAAAGGCGAGATTCCGAGGGAAACACGAGGGCGCGATGGGATGAGAAAACGAGAAGAAACGTTCGCTCATTTACGGTAAAAACCGCGTCGTCGTACACGTTATTGTAGGTATTTTCGATGGTACACGTATCCCGTTCGTATTCGGTAATGAGCGGCATTTAAACCGCTTTGTAAATTGTACGAGCCCACGCTATATAAAACGCTTTTCTAGACCGAGATAAAACCATGTGTATATTACCAGAGTGAAAACCCATTTACGTCGGCCATTGTGTAAAGTTACTTTTTAGTCTGACGGTTGAAAATGTACGTCGGGAGTGTCTATATTCTTTGGTAAATCATACCCGTATATTAAATCGGTTTCGCATACGAGGTTTACCAGGTACCACACCGGGATCGTATTATAGACCAAGACACGCCATCGATCTGGTCCACGTCTTTATTAATTTCACGTCAAGCCTCCTACATAATGTCGATATCGTCGGACACGGAACCTCCAGCCCTCTACCATTGGCCTTTGCTTCCGCGTAAATCGATATGAGCACGTAAAACGCGCCAGTTACTTCAAAGGTTCCAACGAACGGATAGCTAAAACAATTTGCATGTCATTAAGAAACCAACGCCGGCGTGTAATTAGACTCACAACAATACTCGACGGTATTTCGGCACACGACCGAGTACGCCAGCCACGATGCAATTGTTGGCTCGGAAACGCGATATGTATTCGCGATGCACTTATTAACCTTTCCGTGTCGCTTATAAAGTCTCACCCTTCTCGTCTCATCTCCACGAAGTACACGTATAGGTTTCGTTTCACCGTGTTCAGATTAAATTAACCCAAGTCCGCGATAACGCACAAACGATCGCGGATTTTTTCACAATCATGACACCACCGACGCGACGCCAGTGAGAATTTTATGTTTCGACGAAAAAGGTAAAAAACAACTAAATTCATATTGCGGACTTTCCACAACGATGGACGTAGTTGGCGCGTATGACGTTTTTTAAGCTTTAGAGCAAAATACATCGAGAGCAAATTAAAATAGCTGAAGTACGAGTATAATTTACGGTTTGTGTATGAATTTGTTGAAGACACGGTTGGGCTCATCCTGTTTTTTTTTTCAGATAATTACTCTTTACAAATTTTGTTCGTATCGATTTTTTTCAAAATATTGGAAAAAATGTGTTGATATCATTGACCTCGGTAATGCAAAAAACTCTACTTTGAGAATTGAAATATTTGTGTAATCCGTAATATTAAATTTGAAGATTTAAATTTTACCTTCACATACTGAATTTTGAACGTACAAGAACGGTAAATTTTTCATCTTCACTTACCTGCAAAACAAACAAAAAAACGAATTGAAATTAGAGAAAACTTTGTAATGATTGAAGTGTTAACAAATTGAACAATTCATTACAAAAGTGAGTTCCGGGCATCACTGTTTGCTGCTCTCGAACGCTTTTTGATGCTTACTCAAACCTTAGCTCTCAAAAACTTCGCTCAAATCATCTTCCATCTTTGGAAATTCATTTAAATCACAATATATTTGCTCAACTTCGATGAAAAATTCGGTTAAAAATTCTTAAAAATTGTCAAAAATTCGTTCAAGTTGATTGAAATTGCTTAAAATTATATTACGCAAATTTGAGCAAATATTGAACAATTTTGAACAATTTCAACAACATTTTGACAGCTTAGAGCACTTTGAAGCATTTTTAAACATATTTTGATTAATTCTAAACTATTCTAACAACTCTTTGACAGTTTTTATGCATATTTAGGCAAATATCCAACAATTTTGATAACATTTTGACAAACATTTTCAACTATTTTAACGATATTTCAAGTTTTTATGCATGTTTGAGCGTATATTCAACAACTTTCATCAATTTCAACAACATTTCCACAGTTTAGCGTAATTTTGGAGGAATTAAAAAAAAATATTGTTCGATTTTAAACTTATTAAGATAGTTTAGAAACGTCAAAATTTATTTAAAATTACTGAAAATTACGCAATTTGTCAAAATGTAGGTAACAAAATATACTACTGCAAATCAATTTCAGAAATTCAAGGGATTCAAAATTTTGGGAATTGGTGAAGTTATTTGTATTAAAGTTATTTAAAAAAAGGAAATTTGAAATCGTACAACTCTACTTTCCAGTTATCTGCAGCTAAAAACCAATTAATTTTTTTATACAAACCAAAAAAATTACAAACCACGGTTATTAATTTTTCGTAAAATTTTAATTACAAATAATGCTAGAAACATCTGCGACGCTCAATAGCAATTCTTACCATTCACCAAGCGACCGACGAAGGGAAAATACCCAAAATTCGTAACGCGATCGGAAGATGAAAAAATAAAGAAAGTAGAAAATCGACGTAAAAGGGTAAGCTTATATTCAAATTGTTAGCGTATTACGAACACCTGCAGGCGAAAGGTGTCCAGATTTGCGTACCGAAGCTGAAAACTGTATGATTTTTATTCTGCTGCTCGCGGGCTCGGAAAACGAAAACGCCGTGTCCTTTACGAGGTAAAATTGAAATAGAAATAGTTTCGAATCCAATTTAAAAAACACCACAGACCAGAATTCGTCGCAGCTTTCGTGGACTACTCGCGTAAAAAACTGTCACGTTGGGGCAGTCGATTAAAAATGAAAAATTGTCGGTTTTTTGCCTCTCCGCGGCGATTAATGATCACGATGGTATTTGTTTTACCGAGTGTACAACCGAACTAACCAGAAAGTTGGGTTTTCAAGGGAGATTTTTTTTCCGCCAAGTAGCGCACGGAGGGTGATTAAGATGCTAGTAGGACATCTGCGGTGGAGCGAGTTCGGGTTAATAGGCTAACGCGAGCGTTTATTTATGACGTAAAACCGTCATAGAAGAGCTATTCGATTGTAAAAATAACATTATAACGGTGCATCGATGCGAGAAATAACTATAACGAGTGAAGGTCGTGTGTGGATGGCTTTAGTGATTTTTCTTCAGGTTTTTCTTCTTCATGCTATATCGATGTTGTTTAGAGATTGGATAATTCTGATGTAGAATTTTCCGTACTTTTACACGTCTTAATTGAATCACCTTAAATATCATATCGAACGATTTGCTCGTCTCTATTATTGCAAACATCGATTCAGTCGTTCGTAAATAATTTTCTTTTTACTGATTCGTGGTTCAGTCATTTGTGAAAACATTTGTCGTATGGGGAATTTAGTTCGTTCATAACAGATACATTCCCAGTTCGATTCATTCATTCGGGAACGTTGATTCAAGACCGATTCATCCGTTCGTCGACAATTCACCTATGATCCGTCTTGTTGTTCATGGACGATTCTGTTCAAAACTGATTCACCTGAAGTTCAACAAAAGATCTTCAAAAAATCACTACAAAAAGACTGAAAAACTTGACCCAATGTACTTCACAAAGACACCGGTCTAAAAGTTCGATTTATTTTTACTCCAAATCATCCCTCTGCACATTCCGCTACGAACATAACCGAACGATTGGTAATTCGATCATCTATACGTTTATTCCATCAACCTTTTACACATTTAAACCGATTGATTGATTGGTTCAAAAAGGAGTCACGCTATTTGGCAAACATAAAAGGCAAAGACATAACGAAATATATACCCGAACCGTAACCATTTATCGAACAACTCGCCCGTATTAATTTTCTATTAAAAGAGTAAAACGCCGCCGTCGCCTCTTCGTCTTCTAATTCGTGTCACGTATTGACACGCCGACGACGAAGGCGGCTTCGAGCTTTCAAGAAAAATGAACCTTCAGATCATACGCGCTAAACGCGCTAATAATCTTTGAAATTGATTGATTAATAATTTCTGTCGCGCTTTTTCACGACACCGCCGAAGCTGCTTTTCCCAAAACGTCAAAATTTAAACCGCTCTATTGCTCGAGAAATTTTTTTCTATTTCGGTGAATTTCGCATCGTCGAATTAACCTTGCTGAAAAGATACGCGAGATACGCGCGAATAGGAGCTTTTCAAAGGCGAGATGGTGGTTTTGTATACGAGCTATTTGCTTGAAACCGATATCGAGATTGGGTTTAAATGCTTTTTGAAATTATCGCCGTGTTTTAACTTATCGCAAATTAGAGGAGGAGACGTATATGGAGAAAAATTCGAGAATTATTTTAGGAATTTTTATGACTTCAAATTAATTCAAATTCAAATCAAATCAAATTAAAATTGAATCAAATTCAAATCAAATTCAAATTCAAATAAAAACAAATCAAATTCAAATTAAATAATTTTAAATTCAAATTAAAATCAAATCGAATAAAATCAAATTCAAATTAAATAATTTTAAATTCAAATTCAAATCAAATCAAATTCAAATTAAATCACAAATCGAATAAAATCAAATTCAAATTAATTCAAATCAAATCAAATTCAAATTCAAATAAAAACAAATCAAATTCAAATTAAATAATTTTAAATTCAAATTAAAATCAAATCAAAACAAATCTAATTAAAATTAAATCAAATTCAAATCAAGTCAAATTCAAATTAATTCAAATCAAATCAAATTAAAAATAAATAATTTTAAATTCAAATCAAATCAAATTACAATTAAATAATTTTAAATTCCAAATCAAATTAAATTCAAATTAATCCCAATTCAAATCAAATTAAAAATACGTAAATAATTTTAAATTCAAACCAAATTCAAATTCAAATTAAAACAAATCAAAACAAATCAAATTCAAATTAAATCAAATTCAAATCAAGTCAAATTCAAATTAATTCAAATTCAAATAAAATCAAAATCAAATTAAAATTAAATCAAATTCAAATAAATCAAATCAAATCAAAATTCAAATTCAAATTCAAATAAATGAATAAATCAAATAAGTTAAATGCTTCCGATTCAGAAATAAACTTCTAAAAAATTACCAATTCGTCCAATCCTAAAAATTTACAACAAAATGTTGAAAAATTCTCACAACCCACGACCTTCCACCTCACCGCCTCCATCTGTCAACTCATTACGTCATATGTAAAACTTGATGACGCAATCGAGACCTTGCTCAAACATCCCAATCGGGTCAATCAAGTGCAAAATACGCATCCTGGTGCCAACTCCAGTTACCCATTCGCTTCGGTCATTTCGCAGCGAAAATTTCCACTTAGCTACGCGACCCAACGACGCTCGGCGCGGAAAAAACTCCATCGACGCGGCGAATTAGCCGCACATAATCGCCAGCGGAGCCAGCGTCGTGCACCATAATGACCATGAGCATATCGGGTACCGTCTCGTGTATTTATTAAAATGTGCAAAACTAACCGTGAAAATAACGTGTAATATACGAAAATCATGCTAGCAACAGGTCCGAAATGCGCATGCTCGGTATTTTTCTTTAAAAATATTATCGTTATACATGAATAAGTAATATGTCTATTTTGATAGTTGCAGTTTTAAGTTCCACTTCGCGATATTTACAACCGAGGGCACAAAAAAATTCACTCGTATATTTTCAAACATCGCGTAGTCTCGCGTGCACACTTTCGTCGAATATCGCAAACGATCCAGTGACCAAGATGATTTCCTATACTTTGATCTTATTTATCAGGTGAATACTTGCATAAAAATTTATCGCACATTTTAATCGTAAAACTTCTATCGTCGTGTAATTCCAAACTCCGGCATATTTTCCATTTAAACTTTCACCATTTACTCACCGACACACGCTTAAATTATCCGACGAAAATATCTCGTATGGGTCTCGTATATGAGAACGAGAAATCATAAAAAGAAAAATTTTCTTCCACAAAATTCTTCCATTCTTTTGCCATAACCATTAGCGACAAAACGTTTGAATAAATTTGTATATATTGCGACATTTTTTTTACACTGTTTTACGAACAACGTGAAAAAACAGCTAACAATGTCTCTCACTTTTTTCCCTTCTTTTTTCCCCCGTACAAAACAGTCGTAAAAGTAGTAGCTATATTTAACGTAAAGGGTTCCATTTTTTTTCACAAATAGTTTCAGATGACGTATAAATTTCTTTTTTTTTTAATTTCCACTATAATGCAAAATTTTTCCAGATATATGATCCGAGTGGAATATTACGTCTCGCACACGCCAAATACACGCTCCGATCTCTACGAATAGCTTTATTGGCTCAATTCATATTTCATCGTTTGTCTAATAATCGAATATGCAACGATCCATATTCATTACGTACACACGTAGAAAAAAAATTCTCATCTTGCCGAGGCATCTTTCTTCAAAATTCCCTCGAGTACGGGTCTCTTTTTCGAAGAATTAAACGAATTATTATTTTAACGAAATATTCTCACGGAGTCAATAACATTTGGGTATTTATTTTCGGATTCAGTGTTTTTTTTTTCTCGTAACCATCGTTCGAGATTACGATACTGCGTTCCTCGCGCCGATTAAATAAGCCGTCGTGTAAAAGATACCGTCGAATTTAGTCTTTAAAATAATACAAATTTTCCATTCGTCGAATAATTCCATCTAATAACTTCTTGCCCATCTGTATAAAACGAAAAAGTTTCAAATTGGATGTAAATGAACACGTTACCGTCGAAATGAAAAAATAATCGAAATTTCGGATTCAGTGACCTTTAAAACGTAGAAAACGATATGTAACACGATATACTTCGCATGGAGGGTATTTTACTCAAATTTGAGGAACCCTAGAGGTAATGAAACTGATCTTGAATCATAAAAGAAAAGAAGAGAGATGATTTGTGTTATTAAGCGACAGAAAAAAAAAGTAATTTCCGCTTATATTTGAGACAAAGTCATCGACCTTAAATTTGAGTTACTTTTTGAGTCGAGAAATTCTATATTGACTAAATTTTAATTCATGCGGCAAAGATATTCTTTGATGGGAAATCGTCGCAAAAGGAATGGAAAATAACCGGTGAGCTCTCAAGGGGTCGTTGACCTCAAATTTGAAATAGTCATCTGCAAAAAAATTTCGTTTTATGGAATTCAGCGAAAATTGGAGTAAAAATTGACGATCATTAAATTTATCCATATTTATGTGATGCTAAGAAGTCTGATAACTTTACTGATTCCTTTACATATGAAGTAATATATTTAAGGAAATTTTAAATTTTTGAAATATCTTTCTCAGACTGAAATATTTTTAATGAGGCAATTAAATTCACGCGTCTCTTTCGCATCTCACCAATTTACCACAAATTTAAGAATACTCAAAATTTTGAACAGAAAAAACACTTGGAGTGGCACCAATCATGAAAATTTCAAGAATTGTCGTTTTTCCTCAAATTTGAGATACCTCTTGAACCTAATAAATCAATTATTTTTGTATCTTTACGATTTTAAATACCTCAGACAAAGAAAAACTGTTGGTTAATTTCAGTGATTGTTTCAAAATCTTTTTCAAACGATAGTTTTTCCTGTTTTCGAGGGGTAGGCAATTCTGTACTGCATTAATAACACACAGTATATGTACTTTTTCTTTTCGAACTACTTAAACGCCTCAATACAAATACATCTAGTCATTTCAATCTTAAGATGCAAATGCACAGATTTTTTCTTAATTCTTTAATAATCATCCAACCACGATGATTTTTTAGCATATTTCATCGCAACAAAAAAACTCAACGACGCGAATCAATCCCAATTCATTTGAAAATTTCGGATAAATCATTTAACACATCTATACTAAATCTCCGCCAATTAGATTCGTTTCGATAACCTCGTGCAAAAAATTAACTCCGACTCGCTAAACATCGCGTAAAATTTCGTCCATTCTTTGCCCTCGTGAGTAAGCGACAGATCGCATGATACTAGATAGTCGATGCGAGCATTTCCATACGACTTAATTCGATTTTCCGCTTTGTGTCGCGTATCGTAGTAATTTGCAGCTTCATTTATCCATCTCCAAAAAAAGCTCTTGGCGCAAATTTTGATACCGAAGCATTTACGCATTCCGATATCCTTGAAAGCTCTTTTTTAAAAATCTTTCCACCTTGAAACGCGATACTTGAATTTTTAGCGACGTCCGCCCACGTAAGAAAAAAAGGCAGCTTCTTTTAAATCGAGCGTATCCTTTTGAACACTTACAAATGCACCGAGATCAATCATCGCAAATGGCCGTAATCCATTCGGACATTTTGTCTCGTTTAAAATCCAATCAACTAATGTTACCAGAATAGCTGCTGACAACGTCCAACACCGGGGAATTTGTTTTATCGACTTTTTGCCTTTTTTTTCTTCTTCGTCAACGTTCATCGTTGCAGCACTGCGGCACTTGTGCGCTTCTGCATTCTAAATACGTCCTTGCCGATGGTATCCTCCGCATAATGAATTCGCTGATCGATTATACGCCCAATAAAGGCCTCCAGTTTACTTGAAATTTATTTCAAAAAGCATAAAAACCTTAAAAGACCGGAATCAACGCAAATAAACAAACCATCTCGATTTAATTGTCCGTCACCGTATTTTGTTCGTAAAAAAAAAAACCGAAGGGAAAATTTCATTCTAACTTTGTTCTCCTTTTAATCAAAATTTTAATCAACAATTCGGATTCCGAGTTCATTACACGGATAATACGTGAATACAAATTCACGCAAATTAATCCTCCCATGGAACTTCTTCATTTGCGATTTTCTATTACCTAAAAATTTCTCAATCGCGTACGTCGCCATTACTTACCCCTCTGCCCCCCTTTTCTTCGTGTAAAATCGCAACATTGAAAAATTACCTTCTTTAAAGCTAGAAAATACGACGCTAAGCGTGTTGAATTCTTAATAAACCGTATGTAATAAACCTTTATCGAAGACCCGCATAAATACTAAACATTTTAACTCGTTCGCCTCGGTTTTCCGCTGCGTTTCCGTTTTTGCATAAAAAACGGCTCCGTTTTTTCGTCTTCCCAACCGAAATGATTCCTTTTAAAAAACAACCTCGCGTTAAATACGTCGAAATATCGTTAAAATATACACGCTTTTTTTTTCAACAGACGAAATAAACATGAAAAAAACGATGCATCGACCTTTTCTTCGATTTTTTTTGCCCGAGAAATTAGCGTTTCTATGTCATCGGTACTTACGCAGCAACACTGGTGAATTATCGTTTCCCGTTTCGACGAGAAAAAACGATCTGAAAATCGTATCGCATATTCGAAAAGAAATAGTGTGACTGTTTTCTCAAAAGCCCGCCCGAAGACGGTTATAAATTACTGAGCCACGAGTTTGAAAATTTTCTCGTGCAGTTTGCATCCCTTTCCTTTTTTTTCCCCATCGAAATGCTCCGTCGCGCTAAATGAATTTACTTATGGGATGAAATTTTTCAGACAAAGGCCTTTGTAAAATTCCACAATCTAAATTGATGATTTCTTTTTTTAAAAATAAACAGAAAACGTTTTCCTTCGTCTAGAGAATGTAAACAATATAAAAAACAATGCTTCGAAGCGTTTCGAAATAATGATCTCGTTTTTATGTGGAGTTTATTTTCTAAAAATTTAAATTTCTGAATTTGTTAAAAACATGGATGATTTTTTTTTCAAAAATGGTAACATTGATTTAATACCCATTAAAGTAAAAATATTACTGGGATATAAATTTGAAAAAAAAAACTAAAAATTTCCAAAACAAGTTGTAAGGACAAATTTTGCAGAGTATCCATTTTTCTAGCCACATATCGAACACTTCGTAATCCATGAACTTTTCCAACAATATGAAAGCTATGATAACGTTTTTCTCAAAAATGCAACACTGATTCCTCTCAAAAATCTAATATTCTACTCTACTGAAAAACGTTCACAAATTATTATTAATTTATTCATTCATCACGAGTAAGCATTTATTTCAATACTTGATAAACATTCATCAAAAACGATTCAAGAGTTTGTTGGGAATTTTTTTTTTGATGATATGCGGTAACACTGAAATGTTATTAGTTTTAGTAATATCTTTATTACTTGCGTCGAAAAAGGAAAAAAAATTTTTAGTTAAAATTTGAAGCAGAAATCAAAATTTTCCTTTTGAAAAGTTTCGATACTTATTCTCAGTGTTGCCACTTTTCCATAAACAAACTTCTCTAACAAAACCAGAAAATTGGGCTGGAATTGAAATTTTTTCCGACATGAAAAAGGCTTTTAATTATATGTATTATATAAACAACCCAAAAGATATTTCTTATGAGGTTTTGACATACCCCCTCCCCCTCATTCTATCCAATTTCCTATATTTTGCAACACTTCAAGTTGGTATTATTTTTTATGTATTTAAAAAATGGTTCAAAATACTTGAAATGGGCATTAAAATATAATTAAAGCGATTTAAAATTTTTAATATAAAGGAATTTCGGGAATCACTGTTGTCGATACTTTAAATGTAAAAATCCCTCCGGCATGGTAAAACTTTTTTTAAATATACATTATATCTCACAATATTAAAACAGTGTTGCATTTAATGGAAAATTCACATTTATTAATTTGTTTGCTTTTTTCACAAACTTCAAAATTTATTGGAAAAAAACTCATTTCATACAAAAAAATATTAAAAAAATAAATAAATAAATTTTCAATTTTGTACAAAAAATAGCTCCAAATTTACCTTAAAAATTTTTCAAAAATCGTTCAGAAAATCATCACGGAATCTCCTGCTTAAAACCAGCTCCGAAAATTTCCCCTCTTTTTCATAAAATCTCCTAAAAAATATCGATTCGAGTATAAATTCACGAGTTCAATTTCCTTGCACGCAAACTAAGAAAACTCCAACGAATCTCCTAACCGAGGCCCGTTAATTAAAAATTCACCAAGTTCTACGATATTATCCGCGGTAAAATTTCCCAAATATTTGATAAATTTTGCGAAATTTTCCCACCATTGTTGGTCTGCGGAAACTCGAAATCCGAATCGAATATCCGTTACATCTGCATCTCATCTTACACCAAACCTCCAAGGTTCCAAGATGAACCCGAACTTGCCCCATCACTAATTTAAAATGGCTTCGTTTACCCCACAGTGTAAATTTCACTCGAGCCATTTTAAACGGCGAAAATCACTTCTCAAAGGTACCATCGCTATTACCACTAATCAGCCATATTCGGCGTAAGTCGACACGGATTAATAGGACGCTTTAATCCTACGCAATCTTCTACGCAAACATTTCAAAATGAAAATTTCCCGCTTGATTTAAACATACCCAGGCCCGACATTATTATTCAAAACGTTTTGGTATTTTCGCAATCCGAACTAGGTGCAAGGGTTACAACAGGAGGCCTTACCGATGAGGGCCTTTACGGCGGTGGAACAAAAAGACAGAGAGAGTAAATAAAAGCATCCCAGTTTATTAAGTTATTCTCGAAGCGGAAAGCCAAAGAGATGAAATTAATTTAAATAACACGATTTAACATTACGTTATTTCGCGTCGCCGTCGCACGTGTAGCTGCTCCTGCTACATTTAATTTTCTTTCTTCTTACATCGTCGAGCTAAAATTTATCATTATTGTATTCTTGTATATTTACCATAACGACGTCTACTTTATTGAGGGGTAGATTCGCGAATATTGGCACCAAGTGGTAAAATTTCTCCAGGACGAAATGGGGTGTAAATTCGTATTTTGAAATTTGATTCCAACTATGGGATGATTTCGCTATTAAAAAGCCAACTTAAAAAATCCCCTCGCTCATTTCACCCTTTGCCAATACCTTTCGTCGAGCTCGGCTTTTAACGCTGCTTTTCGTACGTCGAGATTTACTGGCGTACGTCGCCGCCGCGTCCGCAAAACAGCTTAATTTCGTTTAGATTAAAATTTAAGATAGTAATTTCCTCGTTTGCTTTAGCAGAACGTACCACACTATATAAATGTCAAGTAACGCTTAACTCCGGCTGAAATTTATGTATCGAAAACACACCTAACGCCGAATCCGCCAAACACGCTCGATCTTATCCACCTTACTCTAATCGCAACATTTTTCTATTATTTTACAGCCTGCACGTACGCATCCGTTGCAAAGATTTATTCGAGCTGGAGACCGAATACAACAAAGATATTCCGCCGAGTAAGTATCAATCGAATTTCCACCTCTAGCACGCGATAGCCGACGCGGCTCGAATTAAAAATACATTAACCCCAGTCGTAATTTCCATCTAGGTAAATTAATTAGCACACCGGAAAGGCGTCAGGTGAAAGGTAGTACTTAAAAAGGGAACGCGGTGACGTCTCCGAGCCACCTTTAAAATTACCCGAAAATTATACAACGATACAAGCGCCACATAAGGAAGTAATTTATACGTTACAGGTTTCCCTTTTTCCGAAATCGTAAATTTACCTTCCCCACATGTACAACTCATTCCACGACCTTTTGTTCCGTCTACCATTTGGATGGTATTCAAGAAAATACGCGTCGCGAAATTATTTACTCGCAACTTATCTACCAACTGCAGCTACACCATGTACTTATTATTTAAACGCCATAACGACCGAATTCCTTCGAGCGTATGCATGCCGATTGCACTTTACCCCTTATGCCATTCCGTGACGCTTGGCCACGCAAGGCCCCCCATACTGCTACGAATACCCTTAAGTACGACATTTTTCACGAATTATTACCTCTTTATTGAAAACCATCCAAGCGACGTGATTTTATTAGCTTGTACTCGGCTAAGGGGAAAAAACGTGTCGAAGGTCGTCCGATAAAAAACTCACCAGTGCTTTGAATGTGTCGATATGCAAGCTCAATGCTGCCTTCGTCCACATTTCAGTCCCATCGTACATCCTGCTTAAAATTACACAAAATTGCCAAAATGTCATTAGAGTTACTGAAAGTTGTTCAATATTTGATCGAAATTGCACAAAAACATTCAATCGATCAAAGTTTGCTTAAAACTGCACAAAATTGTCAAAATGTCGTTAAAATTACTGAAAGTTGTTCAATACTTGCTCAAAATTGCATAAAAATCATTAAAATCTTGTTAGAATAGCTAAAAATTGATCAAAATTGGTTTAAAATCGCTTAAAAAACACACAAAACCAGTTAAAATGTTGTTAAAATAGTTGAAAATTAATCAAAATTCGTTTAAAATTGTTTAAAAATACGCAAAATATTCAAAATGTTATTTTGAATTTGATCGATTTTTAACCATTTCAACAACATTTAAACGTATTTTATGCGATTTCGAGCAAATATGGAACAATTTTTAACAATTTTGACACTATTTAGACAATTTTTTGCATTTTTAAGCAATTTTAAACGAATTTTGAATTACTTTTAATTATTTTAACAGCATTTCAGCAATTTTGTACGTTTTTAAGCAACTTTTTTAACAACTTTTGATTGATTTGTATCTATTTTAACAACATTTTAACAGTTTTTATGCAATTTTGAGCAAATATCAAACCATTTCAAAATTTTGACGATTTTGTGCAATTTAAAAACAAATTTTGAGAGGTTTTGAACCATTTTAACAACAATCAACAGTTGTTATTCAATTTGAAACAAATCTGGATCAATTCTCACAACATTACGACAATTTTGTGCAGTTTATATAAAATTTTAATTAATTAATTTTGAACGTCTTTAAAATCATTTTAGCGATTTTAATGCAATTTTAAGCAAATATCGAACAATTTCGAACAATTTTAATAACATTTCCACATGTTTGTGCATTTTAAGCGATTTAAAAAAAATTTTGATTGAATTTTAGCTATTTTAACATTTGATTGGTTTTTATGTAATTTTGAGCAAATATTGAAGACTTTCGAACAATTTCAACAGCATTTTGACAATTTTGTCCATTTTTATGCAATTTTTAATAACAGTTCAACGATTTTGCGCAATTTCAGGCAAATATTGAATAAATTTAAACAATTTCAATATTTTAACAGTGTTTATGCATTCTTGAGCAAATATTGAACAACTGTAAACAATTAACATTATTTTGGCAATTATTTTAAACAAATGCAGAACAACTTTGAGCAATTTTATCAGCATTTTTAAGAAATTTTTATCAATTTAAACAAAATTTTGATACGTTTCTAGAATTTTAAAGTGAATTTTTCATCATATTTGAGCTATTTCTACTCGTACCAATTTTACCTAATTTGATGCTAATATATCGTGATTTAAAAGATTTTCCAAGGATGGAAGAAGTGCTGGGAGAAATTTAAAAAAAATAATTATAAATCGCTATGTATGATCTAGGATGGGGTGAACATCAAAAAGCGTTCTATATACGTAACTAGATGACACAAAATTCAAAGTGTACTTCTGAATCACCCTGTAAATAATGAAAAAAATAAAAAACTCGAATTTCATATTAGGCAGTTTGTCATTATTGATCAATCTCTTGAAAAAACAAGTGAATGAAGTATTGTCAAGTGCTCAACAAATTAGATAATTTTTAAAATATAATTTGTAGATATCACCATTTTTGATCGCGGTTATCTTTTTAGAAAAAGTTCATTAATCCTATTTTGAATAAACGATATCGAAATATTTAAATATAAAAAATTATTTTATCTAAATTCAACATAAAAAGGTCAAGTAGCTGTGACTCTGTAAATATGAATTTCGAAAATACTTTTTTTCGATCATGATACGTATTAAACTATTAAAAGATATTACACAAATTGAACTAGTAAAAATTTCAATTAAAAAAAAAAATTATGTTAAAAAAGAAAATAAGAGCGAAAACGAGTCCAGGACAAATGTTGCGAGGCCCTCTTCAATTTAAGCATGATAGCGAAAAAATTGTCCACCGGGTGACCAATTGATTGTGCCCTTCCCTCCCGGAAGAAAATTACTTTTTTTTCAGTTTCGCTGTGAAAATGGCAGCATTGGCTTTTACATTGTTAAATTTGTCACATTTCTCTTTAATAAAAAACAAAATTTATTTGCACCGATACACTTTCAAATTAAAAAATTGCACTTTATGAACTTTTTATCAGGTCTAAAAACATTAAGTAAATTGTAATTTTTTAAAACTTGAAATTGGATTGATAAGAAGTGTCCTCTTTTGTCCCCTTTCGATAGCACTGCCCTTTTCCCTCCGTAATGAGTGAAAATCGAGTAAAATTCAAATTATACGTTAATTTCGAATTTTTTCAGGTCGTTTGTGCTTCACTCCTCTTACGGATTATAGAAGCCCTCAAATCATGTTTTCATTATCAGATGCTGAAATACTGGTCTTCGCCTGAAAATCACTTGGTACAATTTTATTCTCAATGAATTTCCATTTCCAACGAATTATTTATACAATTTGAAAATCAGTTGCTTTGATAATTTTTTCACACACGATCAGTATTTAAAAAAAAATTGTAGGCATTTTTTAAATTACTTCAAACGCTTTGGTAAAAGTTTGTATTTCCTTGCCAAATTCTATCGTTTATCTTTTCACGTTGATGATTTCGAATAAGAGAAATCGTTATCGAAAATGGGAACAGAGCCTGTTGTGGAAAAAAAAGGCGAAACTTTCAGACAATTTGGGCATTTGAGTGAATTAGAACGCAGATACAAATGTAAAATTACTACTTAGCGTAACTTAAAGTGGAACAGCTTTTTATCACGCCATTTATTACGCCATCGATCATAAAGTTTTTCTTTTGTTTTTCGCCAAACACCTGAATAGCGATATACAAAGGACGTGGTATAGGTAAAATTAGCGAAACACTATTCGCAGGCGATATAGTCGCGTTGCGATTTACAACTAAATTGCCGGCGGCGAGTACCAATGTACTTTTAGAATTTACATTATTCGATTGGTATTCGTGTTTGTTGGCGAATTGTGTCAAATTAATGGATTATATTATCGGGTAATATGCGTCGTACAGAGGAGCTTTTAAACGTATACGTATATTCACCGAGAATAAATCGCGTCTTTGTACAGTCGAGACGCATGTATCGTACTCGTGTCTCTCGTCTTCTGTTCGCCGACGTATATACACCATAAGCTTTATTATATTCTCGAAATGGAGCTTATTTTGAAATCCTTTACGGTATCGGAAGCGCAATCCTGTTAGATTCGATAAATCCTTCGTTAATGAAATTTGATAGTTTGTTATTTGTCTGATGCGTTTTTATTGCTTTTTAATGACGCGTACGCTTTTTATTTGCAATACGCCAAAGACGTAGTTTTCGTAATTGGCCGATATTTTCGTAAATCCGAATTGTCGGCGAATTGCATAATGACTAATTGAACATGGAAGGTGGGTTTGGTATTTATCGAATTTTACCTGGGTCGGTGGTTTAAGAAATGTTGTTTTTTTTTTTTTTTTTTTTTAATTTGATGTATAACGTCACAAGGTTATAATAACATAAAGTGACTTAAAATATTTAAAAAAAATTGAAAATTATTATTTAAAAGTTAAATTAGATTGTCAAAGTTAATATTATATAAAAAATTAATAAGATTGGTGTGAAAATTTAAAAAAAAAATCGTCATTATTATTAATATTTCGAGTTTGCAGGATTTTTTCCTCTTTCCAACGATGTATCAACAAAATAATACTGTTGCTATGTCGTTGAAAAGAGGGAAATATTTTCAAACTTGAAATATTTAATAAATTTTCATAATATTTTTATGAGATCAGTTAAAAATATTTACTTAATAATAAATTTAATAAATTTTTTAATATCAATAAAATAAGATGAATTTTTAATTTTGAAAATCAATAGTTTTTCTCAACATAAAATCACAAAGTGTAAAATCATTAAATTAAAACAAAAAAAATTCAAATTTAAAAAAAATAAAGACAATTTTATTATTTTTTAAATTAAAATTTATTACAGTAAGATTTCTTAATTTCGCTTTGAAAAAACTTGAATTCCAAAGTCGCAAAACGTTTATAACAGTTGAAAATGAGTGAAAAGGAATGAGCTCTAAAACCGTAAAAATGGTCAAAATGTTAATAAAGTAGTTCAAAATTGATCAAAATTTCTTAAAATCTATTAAAATTCCACAAAATTGTCAAAATTTTGTAAAATTTGCACAATATTTTCTGCAAATTGTATACAATATATTTAACAATTTTAACGGTTTTATGCATTTTTATGCCCCCCTTCCCTTCTCTCGTTCTTTTACTTTCAACTTTAACCTTTTTTGAGATTTTTCCTCAATTTGTGAAATTTATAAGGTATTTTTTCGAGCTTTTCTTCGCATCTGAAAAAATATCGCAGTGATCACACGAGCTTCGGGCTTCGAGTAAAATTCAATGCGAAAATATGACTTTTGCATTCGTCATTTGCAACGTTACAATTATTCATTTCGAATAAGCTTTAATTACATCCGCCTTTCCATTTCCTCTCGCTCTTCCCCTCTCCCCGTGGTAAACCGCTCCTCGTGTAATTTATTGATAAATCCGACGAGAAAAACTGGACATCGCTTGGAGAAAAAAAACCACCGTTGGCGATTACTATTTGAATATTTTATCGCTCGTTGACCAATACGTTTGCGATTCGCGTTTTCGCAATAGTTCGCCTCGCGTTACCCGTCTTTCTACGATAGCCGCTAATCCTCTGATTTTATTACAAAAACGCATTTCGCTTTTAAGATAGGTGTAGATAAAAGGCGAGCTAAAAATTACGTTTTTTACAACGCAGAAACGTGTACGACTACAGCAACCTACGCTCGACGAGAAAAAAACCCCGTAGACACGATTCTTGGAAGAATACTAAAGTGTATAAGAATGACAGTCGCCTTAAAAGTTACGTAAAACAAATATATTCATTTCGGTACCAGTTCGTAACAAGGTTCGGAAAATCATCCCTGACATACCATTCTCGGCATTAACTTGTCATTAATCCTGAAAGCACCTAAAGTTCGGCTTATTTACCGTAATAACCATTATATACTTCATCGTATTACTTTTTTTCTTCGTCGAACAAAAAGTCAAGGACTTTCGAGAGTATCAATTTTTTATCGTTTTTTTCCTCTGTTTCGCCAAACTACGCTTAGAATTGTATTCTTTTATTGTCTTGGTACGTGATTTGAAATAATAGTTTTTTTGGATTTTTTTTTTCAGGTAATGAAATGGAAATCGCTTTATCGTTATTTGTCAACAGAGTATCGGCAGTTGAGGAGAATAAAGAGGTTAGTTAATTTTTACTGATTTAAGTTCACTTGTAGGACATTCCACTTTCGATGGAAATTAGACAAAAAGTTATCTACTGAAGAGCAACGGACGAGTTGAAGATATTAGGAGTAAAAGAATTCGCAAATTAACGCATATACCGGTTGAATGAGAAAATTCGAGTCACCAGAATGAGCAAATCGTTCGCGAACGAATGAACTTTATGATTATTGAAGTCGTTCGTAAATGTTCATTCACAAATATTTTGCCAATTTGATGAAAAACTAAAAAATTGAAAAGTTTTTTAATCGTTCACCTACAATCGAATCACTGAACGAATCCGATCAATTCTTCCGAAATTACCGAACAAAACGATTCAATGACTAAAAAACTCTCGCTTTTAAAATTCACATAAACCCTTCCACAGAAAAATATCATCGTTCGCGAACGATTCGTTTAAATAAAACTACCAATTTCAAGGTGATTCATCTCGAATAAATATCGTCGTTTACGAATTAAAAAAACGTGCCACACAAATTCACCCAGATCTCATCCACGTGAAAAATAAAAATATTATGACACACGTTTGAAAAATAAAACTCTCTTGAAAATAAAATAATTAAAATCAACAATACCATCATATTGATGTTTTTTCAGCTTAAGCAAACGTTCGTAGAAAGTTCTTTTCGTAATATAAACGTAACTAGCGGAATTTCTATATTTAAATTTCCATTCGGAGTTCAACCGCGACGCAACAAAATTAAACCGATTAAATGAAACCGTACGAAATATAAATTTGTAAAATGTCTCATAAAAATGTACAAATAATGGATGAATTTTGAAGGGAAAAAAATCTGACGTAACAAATCTTCAATTAGACAAAAAGCTCGGCATTTATAGTTAATTCAATGACTTACCAAATAAAAAATCAAAGATAAAAAAATTAAAAAAATTAAAATTTCAATATTTCATTCAACCAGGAGAACTCCCTAATTGTTAACTCGAACCATCGTTTTCAATTTCCAAAGGAAAAATTCTCAGCCACGAAAACACGTAAGAAATTAAAATTCGTCTCTTAATACAAACCAAACAATAATAAAGATTAAACTTGAAAAAACTCGCCACTATTCTTTCTGAATTATTCAACCCATTTTCGTCTATGTGCATCTCACAAACGGAAAAATTTTAATACGCACCGCGTAATGGGTTTCTTGAAAAAATGAAAAAATAAAAACAAACCCTTCAGTTATGCAAGTTAAAACACTGAAATATTCAATTGCACAACTTCGCCAAACTTTTATAATTAAACTTATACCTTGTTTTTATATTCGAGTAACTTTGACTTTGAACGTAGTTCTTTCCAATGTTACCTTCGCTCTAATGGAATTTGCTACGTTTTTTTCCCCGGCGTTAAGAATTTTCCAAAAAAGAAAATATTTTTTTATTCGCCGAAGAAATAGCCGAGTAAATATACAGCGGAATAAAATAATAAGACGAAATTAACCATTCGAATTTGAATAAAGTTTACAAACATTTCTCCCATTAAAACTTTCACTTTTCGGATATTCGCAGAAGAAAGAATACCGCCAACGTTATTTTTTTCACGAATTTATAATTATTTTATACTCGTATTTTGTGCGTATTACGATAGGAAAATGAGGATTTACGTATTTCAATCATTCGCGGTGTAATTTTCATTTTCACAAGCATCTTGTGATTGATTTCAATGACACCTACGAATTTCTTCGTTTGAAATTTGCGAATTTCGAAATTCGTTGAAATATCGCGAGTGCTTGTGACATTGATAATTTCACTAGGAAAGAAAATTAAAAAGTGAAGGTGGTGGATAAAAATCGAACATGTATCACATTTTTCTGAAAGGTTCTTCAACTTTTTTACAAAAAATTCAAAATATTTCAAGTTTACATTTTTCACTCATTCATTCATTTCAAAAAAATTTAAATTTTAAAAAGTCCAATTTTTCCTATTTTTTTCAAAAATTTATCTTTAAAAATTTGCTATTTAAAGGTGCTCGACCATTTGACCTTCAACGTCAACAGTATTTCTGCAATATATTATTAAATATAAAAATAATTTCAAGGAAGATTAATTTCAACAAGGTAAAGAAAAAGGTAACAAGCAAAAAGTAACAACAATAATAAATAACATAAATAACGATTTCGAAAAAATAGAAAAAAAAACTCCATCACCACAGAAAAAAAAATTATATTAATTTAAATATCCCATTTTTTTTGACAACTATAAAAAAATTATGAAATTACTATTAAAAAATAATCTTATAGAATTAATTTAAATTTTTTATAAAAAGTGGCGCTTCGTAAACCTTTTTTTTATTTAATTATAATACAAAAACAAAGGCTTTATTTTTCAATTTCAAAGGTTCAAAGGTTAAGATTCATTTTACGTAATTTTACAATAAAAAAAAATTACAGATTAACAACCTAAAAAAATCAAAACGAAAATCGTAGACTTAGTTTTCTCTTTCAGTTTCCCAGTTGTCAATCTTTGAAATAAATTTTGACATTTTTTCACAATTTTCGGGAATTTTTTAAAAACATGTGTTAAATAAGCAAATTTGTGCTATACGAGGTTTTTATATTTTTTTGAGCTTTTTTTTTGGTCATAAGGAGGGATTTCAACCCCCTTGAATACGTCTTTGTTAAAAAATACTGCTTCTTTATTTCAAAAATTTGAAAGTTTTAGAAAAACACTTCATTCCAGCAACTTTTTCAAAAAATAAAATTTTAGAAAAAAAATTGCGTATTTCAATTTATAATTTCCATAACTCACCAAGTTTTAATCAATTGATAGCCTCCGAAAATAATATAAAATAGACAAAAAAACACGTTTTCTGGAGTCACGCCTCATTCTGTGGAATTTTAAATCTTTAATGAATTTACAGTTTATTATTATTTTATTTATTTATTAAATTTAACCAATTTATTAATTATCAAAAAATTCATTTTTTTAAAATAAAATACCTGATTAAAGGATCGCTTTGATAAAGTAAATTATATAATGAATAATTTTTATTAAACTCATCTTTAAAATTTATTTTTTGGATGAGGAGGTGAATATAGGTTCAAAAATTATTTTTCACCGCTTTGTATCCATTTATGTAAAAAAAATTTGAAAATGAGTCGTAAACCAAATCACTTCTTTCATCCTGTTACATCCTCCACATTCTCGAACAATTTTCATCCACCTTGGTAAGAATTCATAAACATTCATATCATCTTTCTCGAATCCTTGAAACGCCTGAAAACTAAAAAACCAACGCCGCCATTAACAAAACCTTTCAATTCGTTTCTGTACTTGTGGAAAAAAACATATTTTCGGACATCCGTCATTTCCATCGCGTTGCTTTCGTATCCATCGATTAACAACGCTTTGTTCCATGACACGTATTCGCAATTTGACGCCGCAAAACAAAGCTTCCCGAAGATAATATTCCTCGTGTAAGCGTCTCAAGACGGCGTCTCTTTTCAATGACGTTTCTATAGATTGATAACCTTACACAGGCTACCTACGCCTCTTCGACACCGGTTTTAATAAAATTTTCCGACGTGAACTCCACCAGACGTTGAGAGGCGGAAAATTGAACACGAGAGGGGAAAAAAGACAGCACTCAAATACAATTCGTTTCAAAGTAATTAATCATATTTAAGCATTTAATATTGTAAAGAAGCATTTAGCGATACGTCAAGTTACGCGATAAGTTTTTCGCTAACGTCTTCGCGCGTCGTACAGTCTTCAAAATAATCAAATAAGACATCCGTCCGAGGCTTCGAGTTGATTAAATTAAGCTGTTCGCGAGATACGTATAGTATGAAATTTTTTATTCGTCATTATCCCGCGTAAACAATGTTATCGAGTGAAATCTGCATAAATCCAACGTAGTCCGATAAGGCAAGGTAGACTAAGTCGTATTCGTTTTACACCATACGAGTATATCCTACAAACTATAGTCGTAGTGGCAATGAATAGTTGGAGGTGCTATACCTTTACAAATACTTAATCCATTCAATCAGCACTTCGGATTCAATTCCCGTTTCAATTTTCCAAAAAGATATACAATATGAAAATGGTAATTCGTACGTGCTATTAATAATTCCAAAAATCCGTAAACTTTTCCACGACTCCCGTGTACCAAATCGTCTATACGCGTATCTTAAAACGTATATGCAAATTCACCGCGCACGCCGAAATTTACACCGACTCGAATGACTACGAAAACCACTTATTATCGTAATTGTATTAAGCAGCCTAAAGCTATAGCTCTTTTACGCATAAACTTTTCACGCTTTGGTAATTCACCTCGATCGTCAACTTTTACCGCATTCGTCCGCCATTGATTTTTTCACGTAAAATTATCATTTTTAATATCGCCCCGAATTCGAATCTCGTCCTTTTGCGCGAACAAAACTTAATAAAAAATATTTACTACGGCACCGATCGAAGATTCGTAAATACTTCGAGCGTAAAATGCAAATTTTCCCTTAAATAAATACGTCGCTTTTCCTAATATTTTATATCGCCTCGACAACTCCTTATTAATATTTTAATCAAAGAATAAAATAATTTCGTCAAATTGCTCGTATTTTCGCAACTTTTCAACGCTTTAATTTCAACGACTTTGATTTCTCGCGAATAAAGATAATTTGTAAATTTATTTAACTAATACGAAATCATCGCGGAAATTCGTTTTAAAATTAAACGACGCGTATGCAAATTTAACTTTTCGACGCGTTTTGAAAACGTGCTTTCGTCGTGGAAATATGACAGATTCGCTCGGCAGATGGATTTTTTACTCGGTGCAAGCGCATTTTTTTGTCGGAGCGTCGATGAAGAAAGTGACATTTAAGGAGATACTCGTTTTGTGAAAAAAAAAATCGCTGGGAAGTATTTTTAATTGTTTTACCATAAAAAAATTGAAAAAGTGTCCATTTCGTACTGAAATCAAAATTTTAGCCCATAAGAACATATTTTTGAACACCAAAACGGAACAAAAATTCATGAATTGTTGTATAAAAAAATTTTACGAAAAATATTGTAGCAAAACGAAAGAGAAAATCATGAAAAATGTTCAGAAAACACAAAAAGACATCAATAATTGATGAGAAAATCCAAAAAAAATTACCAAAATACATAAAACACATTAAAATATCTGAAAAAACAAAGAACACAATAAAAAAAGGTTCAGAAAACACAAAAAGACATCAATGATTCTGGAATATTGACGAGTACCTAAATCCAACAACGCCACAATAAGCACAGGAAACATTGAAGTTTGAAAAAACAACAAAATACGACAAGAAAATGTTCAAAAAACGTGAAAAAACATCAATAATTGATCAGAAAATCCAAAAAAATCTCCAAAATGCATAAAACACACTAAAAAGGTCTGAAAAAACAAAGAACATGGTAGAAAACGTTCAGAAAACACGAAAGGGCTCAATAACTGAGGCGTATTGATGAGTAAACCCCCCCAAAAAAAACGTCAAAATAAGCACGAGAAACATTAAAATCTAAAAAAACAATAAAACACGATAAACAATTTCCAAAAAAACACGAAAAGACATCAATAATCGATAAATAAATTCAAAAAGAAACATCAAAGTTGAAAAAACAACGAAATAACGACAAAAAAAGTTCAGAAAACAAAAAAGATATCATAATTTATGGATATTGATAAATAAATCCAAAAAAACATCAATATTCGAAGCTACTTGAAAAAAAAGAAATATTCACTTTTATTTCAAAAATTCATGATTTCTGACATTTTTGTTTTATTCTCATATTGTGGTGTTAAGTGGGGAGGGGGGGCAATGCGATATCGAAAATAAGGAAAATGATAAACAAATCAAAAAGGAACTCCAACAAACATTTCATTAAAAAATATAACAAGATTGCTTCTCCTTCCGCTATCAATTCTTTTTAAATTCCTTTGATTCGAAATTTGATGACGTCATCATCATTGATTCTCAACAAAGATTTAATGTTCCATTTTATCGGATTTTTTCTAAACGTGTGTAAGTATTCATTAATCATTAAATTCTGCAAACACTCGATAAATACAGCTAATGACGTCATCGATATACATTTAAAATTTTGCTGATTACGTCATCAATCAAACAAAGATTAACTTTTAATCAACGAACAATTCTTCATAAGCAAAACGTTCCAAACCCAAACAAATAAAAAAACCTATATTACGTTAAAACTTCCATTTCTACTCAAGATTTGAAATTGATCAAATACCTTTCAATTCATCAATTCGATCTTAATAAAGCTATTTTTAATTTCAATTTCACTTACCTTCTTTTCACTTTCATCATTTAACGGTTAAATAGCACAGATGAGAAGTACGACTCACAAAACGAAGAAAGGCGGTGAATTAAATGAACTGGAAAAGGTTCGCCATGAAATCGGAAGTATCTGAAAGGATTTCAATAAACGAATCGTTATATGGTGAAACGAACTGTGTAACATTTCCTTTTTTTGGATTTAATAGATTACAAATCTGATTAAGAGTGCTATTTTTCAAAAAAAATTAAATTTTTTTCTCAACGGAAAATATCTTGTTCTGTAAGAAAATCTACCTTTAATTTATATATAAATGATCAAAAAGAACTTTCATTTCGATAAATAAAATAGGGTACATCTGTTGAGCTCTCTTACCAGTTTTTTTTCTTCAAATGAATGATTTTATACATCATCTGGATCGCATTGTAATTCATCTACGATTCGTTTGATCAATATTTAGGTAACAAGCCTATTCAAACAAACACAAAACTTAATCAATTTAGTTCGTCTTATTGCGAACAATGATTATATAAAATATTTACTATTATTTGACATTATACATTAATTGTTAGGATGGATAATATAGGAAATAACGTTGGACGTGTTTCTACAAGTATACTGGGAAGATCCACGTATCCGAATCATAGAAAATAAAACGGAGCTTTTGGAATTAGCTTGGGATAAAGATCACAAATTTTGGGTACCAGATTTGTACATACGACAATTACGTGAGATGAGAGTTTTATCAGTATTTCAAGAAATGGCCGCCATAAGATTATACAGAAACAGCACATTACGCATTAGTATCGGGTAAGTTTTACAAATTACCGAATTATTGTAAAATGCGACTAGGGTTAATGTAAAGATAAACTTTTTGCAGTATGTTTTACTCTTAGAACTGCTAAAGTTTTGAGCAGTTTTGGAGAAAATTTAATATTTTATCGAATAAAGTAGCAATGCATTTTAAATAACTTTTTCCCGTATTCAGTTCGCGAATGAAAACATCGAGTCGTGTAATTGCAATATATTCATTTTGAAAATGGCTAAATTAACTGAAAGATTTTCAAAACAGCGATGCAGCTACGGCTCATATATGGAAAATTTCATTACTCGTTCCCATCATGCGGAACGATAACGTTTTTTGTTAACAAAAGAACTCACAGTATTCGTCTTTTTTTTTTAGTGTTTTCCCTCTATGAAGTATTTTTAAAATGTATATCACGTTGATTTGTATTCAAGTTTCACCTACATTCATCATCAAGCTAGCAAATAACTCGTCGAATTTTCTCTCTTTGACCCTTTTTTAATAAGAAAATTAATAGTACTTGGGTAATTCCGGTTCTGCGTCTTTCCTTCATCATTTTTCGTAGTACTGAATGCCTGCGCTGTGTAGTTTTCGGTAATTTGCTCGTTTCCGGCAGGCGGCAAGTTAGTTCATCTAAGCCACCAGATCGCTAATTGAAACATTGTGGATGGTTTTCTGTATGATTTACTTCGTTTATGACATGATATACCTTCGAACATCGTAATTTTACTCGTTGAAAAGACCGTTTTAGGAAAACTTTCACGTTTTTTCAAGTCACGGTGCATTACCTTTCGTACCGGCGATGGTTCGATTCTCTTCTGAAGTTCTGAATTCTGTTTGTATTCCACTTCTTGTTCACAAATATCAAATATGTACATCTCAATGAAAAAAGTTCATTAATTTCGTCGATAATTACCAAAAGAACTAATAAATTACGATAAATAAAGAACAGAACACACATAAAAGAGATGAAATATTCAGGTATTTGTTTGCTTTGATCGTAATTTCCCAAGATGAACATAAAAGTGATTCGAATCAGTGCTACCACTTTTTACAAACAGAAATTACCTACGTCTAAAAATTGTTTAATTAAAATTAAAAATTATTAAAATTTCAAATAATTTTATTTAATTGCTTCGTATGCGAATATTAATTATATTTTAGATCCAGATGATTAATATTTGCTTTCATTTGGTGAAATTAACATGAAAGAACAAATTTTATCTCTGTAGCTTACGTGTGCTTAGATGATAACGAAATTTTTCGAATATGGAGCAAAAAATTCCCATATTCTTTGCATCTCAAATAACATAGAATTTTTAATAATTCTTTTTTTAGTTGTATGATGAGTTTTATTACAATTTCAGGGCGACGATAATCCTAAAATGCGACATGGATTTCCGTTTATACCCTTTAGACATTCAAACTTGCGGAGTAGACTTTAGCAGTTGTAAGTAAAATAAAAAAATTTAATTACGTATAAAAAATAAATAAACCGATTGCGGAGAATGTTTGCTGCATAGGTTCATTAGCATAAATCGATACATACACCAACAGGTATCGTGTACGTGCATCGCATGCTAGAGAATTTTCAAAAATAAAAAAAAAATTAAAATAAATCGCATGATTTGCGGGATTTGTTTGTTCGCGAAGAAATTACTAAAACGTGAACAGAAATCACGAATGTTATTCGCATATTAGCATTACGCTATTTTTGGATTTTATATAAAATGTGCTTCTTCTTTAGCTCGTTTATGCGGTGAAATTTATTCGTCCTTATTTAATAAATTATTATAATTCAGCGTACATATCTTTATATGTTTAAAAAAAAGGTTAATGTGCAATTGCGCATTGTTTCCGTACAAATAAATCATTTCGTAATGGCTAATATTTTGAATTTGTGTGCAGATAAATATTCGGCTTCAGATATGACATTTCGGTGGAAAGACGATTCGCCATTACGTTTTCCCAGCGATTTTGCTGATGGATGCAGATTACCAAGATATGTGGTGTCGTTTGAAGCTCAACCAAATACACATACGATATTTTACGGCGAAAGTACGTCTTCGTATGAGGTCATATCTTGCAGAAATCGGAATAAAACGTTAAACATTTTTCATATTTATTTTCTTCATTAACTACAACTCCTTTATCAATCGTGACGATAAATCGTTGAGAACTATTTGTCAAATGAAAAACGCTTAAAAATCATTCAGCGAAAATTTCTTACCAAGCGTAAAAGTTAAAAATTGTTTCAACTTTGCCACCGTACTATAAAAGCCTAACGATGAAAACTGCTCTATCTTAAAACTAACATCATCAATCACGCGTATGTTATTAACATTTGTTGTAAAAGCGAGAATCAACTTGTTTTAGAACAACGTATATACAAACATCTTAACAATAAAATTCGACGCGAAACTTACTCGCCAAAATAGGAACTGTATACAGTATTTACCGTAAGATTTTTCCAAGCTGAAGTTTTTTCGTATCATTAAAAAGCTACGCTCTTGAATAAACAACCGATGAAATTTACAAATCTGATGACTCAGCTCGTTCTATTTAAAAACGACACTCGAGACAGAAGCGACGCCTGAGTTGTCAATAAACGTTTTTATATTCGCAGACATTATTGGAGGTGTCAGCTTGTTAATTATATTTCTAAAAATGTCGATAATTAGCGTAAATTTTCAATTTTTTTTAACCATGCTCGACTTGTATAATACTCGAGTATTGAATGGCCTCTAAAAACCGAAATAAAACACGCGCTTATGTATTGTTAATTTAATTAACGAGTAATGAAAGGTAATTTTTGCAGGTAATCATTCAGCCGCTCGTTTAACCATTACGTTGAGTCGTGAAATACGTAGCCATCTTTTAGAAAGTTATTTACCAAGTACATTATTCGTGATAATGTCTTGGGGTAGTTTTGTAGTTATGCCGGAAGTGGTACCTGGTCGAATGGTGCTTCTAGTAACTACCCTTCTTTCGCTGGTTACCATGTTTGATACAGTGAGGTTAGATTAATCAAAATATTCTAAATGCTGTCAGCGGCGAATTCGATAGTTTTCTGAAAGTACATACCTGCTGAACTTTAGAGACAATGAAAATACTACTATTATTAAAAAAAGAATTTCTACAAAGTCCTATTTCGTTCGTTGCTGAATATTTTCACCAATTTTATAAGCTTACTTACTTATTAAAGTCAACTTTTTTAATTTCAGAAACAACTCACCAAATGCTTTGGAATTGAAATGCATAGAAGTATGGATCATTTCATGCACATTATTTGTATTCTTGGCGTTGATGGAATATTTCATCGTGTTATTTGGAATGCGTTATGATAAGCATTGGAGACATCCTAAGCAAGAGTTCGATACAAAATCAAATACACACAATAACTTGACTTTATACGGCAATCAAAAAGTTGCCCCCGTTGAAAATAATATAATCGTGCAAAAAAAAGATGTTCCTAACCCAATAAACATAACTACCTCATTAAATAAAGTGAGTATATTATCTACGTCCAACTTCGATAATTCGCCATTTCATATTAACTTAATTTTGTGCAGGATAAGGATCGTAGAAAAGCAAGACTCCAATTGAGATTGCTAACTCATCACGTTATTTTGTATTGCGGTTCTCAAAGAGGAATTCTTGACAGAGTTTCGCTCACGTTTTTTCCGTTATGTTTTTTCATATTCACTTTGATATACTGGTTTTCGTACCTTTCCGAAGCTCAACGAACAATAAGTTTTTAGTGTATATATTCAAGGTGCATTAAAATGTTGAATTTTGTATGACGCCGAGTTGCAAACATCAGTCTTCCATTTTTCTTAGAAGAAAAGGAAAAAAATATGAACGTACAAAGTTACTTGGGAATAGCGAGCTTATGTTTTTTGAATTGTTTTTCTAGCGAAATTATACTTTGTAATGAATTTTTGAAAACATTTTACTTAAATACCTCTTGAGTATAAATTTCATTTTTAATATAAAGAACCGTTCAACTTGAATGCTGTCATTTTTTTTAGCGAAGAATTCCACGTGCATTTACTACATTTTAAATATGTTGTTTTTTACATAGAAATAATAAATGATTTTATAAAAGAATTTTTTATGAAATAAAACGTAAACATCTTTATTAACCAATTAACAAATTCTACTAATCATAGCCCAGCAAAAATGCTTCCGAATAAGCTAAATCCGTGTCTGAGCTCCTGTTTCGTATTCTTCTACCAATTGGCTCGGTATCATTGTAACATTTCTTGAATACTTTTCTCACTGCAGCTTCAGCTTCCTCTAAAGTAACATTTCGTACTGACATAACCGAGTCTATAGCTCTCTTTTTCACACATTCCTGTGAATTGAAAATTTAATTAAGAATAGATAATTGTTACAAAGATGCATAAAATACTTATGTATTAACCAAAATAACACCAACCCTCTGTTGTCTCTTCAATGCACCTCTCGCTATATTTCCGTTCATAAAAGCGCTAAGAAAACCGCAATATGTTAAATTAGCGGCTCGAATTTCGGTACATGCTAAATGTTCAATATTTCGAAAATCCACTTCTCCGACACAATTATCGTACATGTGGATAAGTTCGTGAAATAGAACCATATGTACAATAGGGACAGTCGTACACATGTTATGGCATACTACAATCTGAAAATACGGAATTGACTTATTTGAGGATATAGCTATATAAACACTCGAATAATTACTTGATTTTGAATCGGATCATATCCACCCGTGACAGCAGGGTCGCAATGCTCGCATGATATATGTCGCGAGAAATTAATAGGGCTGAAACATGAAGAAAATTAACTCCATAATAGACATGAAAAGTGTGAAAATTAAAGTAGGTAAATCAATACCATCCATTTTTTTCCAAAGCGTTGACGAATATCTTCAAAATTGGACCTTAACAGTAAGCCGATCTTAGTAAAATTCAAATATTAAAAAAAGTAAAGAATAAATTATAGCATTCTAATTACTTTTAGTAAACGCTCTATATACATTTTGTTCACATCTGTATACATGAGTTCTACCCTCTGGTAAGTAATTGAATACCCAATCGGAAATTGCTTTTTTCTCTTCACTGTAACCTTTTCGATGAGGAAATAAATCATAACCCCATTCTTTGGCTTTTTCTGGGGTCAAATCTTCAATTGGAGGTCTCTGTGAATTTTCTGCAGCCATGACAGAACATTAATTCGAAATTCACCTTCACCGTTTCTTTAACATCATGATCGAAAAATTTTACCGACAAAATTGTCTTATCAAAATTATCAATTTGAGGAATGAAGTACCTGAAATCTTCAAAAAACCCGGTATTTTTCTTACTTATCGCGTTGCAAACTTACTCTACATTATTGATACTTGAAATTTGTTTATAAAATTAATTATATATATTATTTTTCAAGTAATCTTTACAAATTTTATTTATTGACTTTTTTGTTACTTATTAATTTTTATTAATTGTGTAAATTTCATATAGAGGGAACTTCTATTGAATAAAAACTTATTTTTCAGCAGGATAAGTCTCAAGATCATAATTCTTAAAAATCATGTTTGTAGAAGCCTAAAAAGTTGTGTTTTTGAATTTTATTTATCATAATTTTTTTCAGAAAATAGTAATTATATTATATTTTTTTAATATTCTTTCAATATTTTAACATTGTTCTTGAGCAAATGTCAGACTCAGATTCAGACTCAGATGAAGGACCTCGCGTGGTCAAAAATGCCTACGATCTGCAACGCATCAAGTTGGAAAAACTCATGAAGAACCCGGTAAGTAATCATTATTCTTCTGCTCACCGTTTTAAATAATCACTCCCACGATTGTTCTATTCTTTAGGAAAAACCAGTCGTTATACCTCAACGTCCAAAGGATAAGAAACCTTTATACGTACCTGATTTCGTCCGCAATGTTATGGGTTCCAGTGCAGGTGCAGGCAGCGGTGAATTTCACGTTTATAGACATCTACGCCGGAAGGAATACGCCAGGCAGAAGATGATCTCAGAAATGAGTGAAAAGGTGTGATATTTTTACCAACGTTGATTCTGCTCATGATAACTTCCAAATTTATAATTTAATATTAATCCCTTAGGAAAGACTAGATTACGAATATCAAGAGAAACTCAAAGAGAATCAGAAAAAAGCCGAAGAAAGAACCGCGAAAAAAAGACAAAAAAGACTGAAAAAGAAAGCACGTAGAAAAGAGAAACTTAAGATGCAAAAACTCCAGAAACCAGATAAAAATCATTCATCTTCAGAAAGTGAGAATAGTGATTCCGATGGCAGTAACGATAGCGCTAATAATAAAGAACAAAAAGATTCTGAAACAGTGGAAAATAATGATAAGTCCGAATGCACCAAGAATGATACCAACGAAGACGGAGCCAAAGATGACACCGAGAAAGATGAACCACAAGGTGTAAAATAGTCGTGGGATTAAAATATCGGGACAAATCTTAGCTCAACGTATTGTGGCGAGTTTGAATCGCGTTTTGGACAATGTAAATGGGAGCAACAAAATGACTGATATTTCATCTTTATTTTGCGAGCATGAATAATTGGGAAAATGTACAGCTTCATTTGAATTGTGTTCTTAAAAATTAAAATTATTATAAATTAACCGTTCTGAAAAATTCTTCGGAAATTCATCAAACAACAAAACTTCTACACCACTAATAAAAATTTTATCACAGATTTTCCATAATTTACAATAACACTCACGTTTTACAAAACTTTGATAAATAAAAATTCAACAAGTATTTCAGTAAATCTTATGTTTAAGAACCGCCCGCGATATAATTAACATAAAAACCTGTTCGATATCTTTGTACAAATTATCATTCGCCATCAAGATATAATTCGACTTGGTACCATCCGCCAAATATCCATCGTCGAAGGACCCAATCATACTCAAACTAACCGAGGCACCTTTCAAGGCAACCTCGGAAATAGACACTTTCCCAAGCTGCACCAATAACGCGATGGCATCTTCAATTAACGGCGGGAAAGCTTCGCAGATACGAGCAAACGCTGGCAACGTATTCACAAATAATTCCGTTCTACAAGGAGCCGTAAGAGCTGTAAAAAAAAACGTTAATACCACATAATCCCCGAAAAACAGTATCTCACTTTTTACTAACCCGTTAACAACGCAGATAACGTATTAAACGCCAATCTAGAAACCATCATCGAATGTGGTAAAGCGTATTGCAGAGCCAAATGTGATATTAAATCAACTGCGAATTCTTGTTTCTCAAGGGAGGGCTGACTAATGAGCTCGGCGATGAAATCCACGCAAATATGCATCGATGGGATACCAGTCACCGTAACAGGAAGTAATTCTCGAGGATAACCCTAAAAAATGCATTTCTCATTACATCACCTCCTATTTCCAATCCTTTGTATTTTATATTTACCTGAAAATGAACCAATTTACATAATGCTGGATCCGCGATAAAAGCTTGATGCAAGAACGAACAAATAATACTTTGGACTTCACGTAAAGACCATCGCTGAGCTTTGGATTGCTACAAAAAAAGACTCGTTTTATTGTATCAAATAATCTAATGCACGCTAATGAAAAATTTAATACTTACGCAATCTTCATCCGTTTCCAGACACGATTCCAGTAGTATCTGCAACGCAGCACTTTCTTGAGCTGCGATCAAAGCATTTTTCAATTCTTCTCGTTCCGCGTCACTAGTCAGTCCTCCAACGGATAACGCGGTGTTTGATGACGCGGTCAAAGGCCCGTCTAACAAACGTCTACTGAGCTGACTTCGTGAGGCAGCCAAAGAGGATTGCAATACTCTAATTACGATACTTAACACAGCTGGACATCTGCAAGCATTTATTAATGTCGGCAGAATTTCTTAATCGAATTTTCGGCGTTGGGTTCGATTTAATCTTACCTGAATACGCGATCGTCGCATCTTAATATTTGCAACGGATCTATAATGATTTTCTCTTGTTTAGGAGGTACAGAAGGTAACGTTGCGTTTTTATGGAATAATGCTTTTATCGTCATTACCCATAAACTCCTCGGTAGGACGCTATTGAACCGTAACCACACTTTTTTGTATAATTCTGCCGATAAAAACATGTGTCATAATAGGAAATATAAACCGAAAAACGAAATATCTCTGATAAGAGTTACCTTGTACATATAATGGTACATTTTCATCCAATGTAGATCTCAAATATTTCATAAATGTGTTTACATATGGCCACATTTCCTTCAAAGGCATTGTTAGTAAGGTTGTCAGTAAACGTGAGGCTCTTGATGGACAAGTAGACATATTCTGTAAAGCTAAGGGACCACAATTGTTTAAAAAAATCAACTTTTTAATCACATAGACAGCTGAGTTATTATTCGAGAATTTCCCATCCCTTAAAAACTTACCTTCAGCTAACAGTTCTTCGGTGATCACTTGGGTAGAGACAAACGTCAACGATAAATCATCATCCTCCAGCCAATCTTCCACTAATGATAAATGCGGGAAATGAGTAGCCAATAGGCGTAATAACGATGAAAATAGACCTAAAAAATGAAATTTATTTCGATCAAATAAACGCAATTCAATAAAAAATCCTTGTTTAAAAAAGTCACGCACCTGAATAACATTGTTGATCTTTTTGAGCTTGCTGTAACAAATACTTGATGGGAAATTCGGACAAAAACTCAGCCGAATACCCTTTCACTTCTCGTCCGGCGTTGATATAATTCTGCGTATTCGATAATCGAACATCTTCGTACAATAAAATATAGTACAACAGCAACAATTGAGGCATAAAAGATTTAGTTTTCATTTCACGATCGTCCTATTGGGAAAAAAACAATAAAGATGTCGCCAATTTGGGCAAAAAACTTTAACAATTTTAAATACCGCGTGCGATAATGAATCTTTGAACACCGTCATGATTTCTTCTTCGGTGATTCGTTCATTTACGACGGACTCGTAGGGTAATTTTGTACTTATATTGAGCATCGAATTAACATAGACGTCGATCAAAGATGGTAATAAAGGATGCAAAGGTACAGTACTGGCACAAATTTGCCTAAAATAGAATCGATTAATCGGAAATTCTGCAATTTGACCTTTTCTACAGGCTCTTACTTATAAATCCAATTTTTAACGTTAACTTTATGTTTGGAAAAAGCTCTACTTTTCATTAATTGATGAATACAATGAATAGGTAAAAATCCGTGTATATTAGCATTTAAATTTGGCGTCACTAAGACACTAATAGCTCTTGAAGTTACCACCTAAAAAACAAATCGATGAGTATTTCACATGAAAAGTTGAAACCAAAGGTTGCTAACCTGTTCGGTAAAAACCTCTTGCATAAACATGACTTTAATACGGGTCATATTATGGTTTCGAATGGATACCCTCATGCCTAACGTCGAACATACTAGGTCACTAATTGCAGTTAATTGACCGCTATGCACGTGAATGGCTAATAAAAGTAACATCTCGCTGAATGACGTCGTAATATCGGTCGGTCTAAACAAATTAAAAAATTAAAACATATTTCCCCTAAGGCGTCATTCGGTTGGACTTACTTTCCGAAAAAGGGAGAATCTCCACCTGAGAGCCACTTCAACCAATGAATCACTTTGTTTTCGTACTCCATTTGACTAATCAACGAAGGACAAGCGAATAACATACAGACAGCTATAGATACGAATCTCACTCCTTCCGGAGAAGCCGGAGGATATATCGTCATTAATTTAATCAATAGTAATATTTCTTCGTCTTGAAACCTAAAAAAACACGTATTTAATTTCCATGTATTTTCACTCGAGCAAACGCCACCAACATACTTGATTCCGGCGATACCACGTAACGCGCAGTATAATCTGAGTAACACCGAACCATGGACGACGCTAAAGTACGGGATTTTATTCGTATCTTTAGTCTGGCCGACAATCGTTTGTAATTGAATGATTAATTCGTCTCGGAGACGTTGCAAAGCTACGTTGCTTTCTTTTATTTTCTACAAAAAACTTTTCTTTAAAAAAATACCTCCCAATGGGATCTTTGAGAAATGGAACTTACTTTTGGCCTAACACGAGTAAACATTGAAAACCAATTACGAACTGATTGGTCGTTTCCTAATAAAAGACCGGAAACAAAAGGTACGATATCGCCTCCGGTTTTGGAATAACTACTGCCTAATCCGCCGTGAAAATATTCCGGAAAATCTAACGTCAAAGTTATCGTTAAAGCTGGCATTTTACAAAGCTCGACCTGAAAAAAATACTTTTAATTTTTGTCGTATACCTAAAAACACAAACGAGAAGACACTTACACATTTAGCACGTATCACGTAGGCTGCTTGAGGGTACATTTTACAAAGGGCTGTTAAAGTTTCCATTTTAATTTTTGTACCACCATTTTCGTCTTCTATTTTATCGGAATTTTGGATCAAGCTCATACAAACTGTAAAGATATGCGATTAATTCGGAAGTAATTCTGCAGTAAAATATTTTAATAAATTTACCATCATAAAAACAATCCGGGAAATTAGCCACAATCCAGCAAATAATATCTGGCCCGTGTTTAACGTGAAGAAGAGTTTGAGCGATGTCTTGTATTGTAAGTAAAGCTGGTAATTCCGCCAAGGCGACGTTAATTACATCACTTACTTCAGGGATATACACAGCGTTATCGAATAACTCCGAACTTTTGAAATAAAATTCGTTGGCATTTTTCTGAAATTCTGATACCTACAAAATAAACATTATTGTAGTTTTATAATCACCTAAAATGTAATATAATCGTACTTACTTGGCTACCAATATACAACAATTCGCATAAAACTAAACGTAATCGCTCCATCGAATCGCTTCGTTCGAATTGCAACGCCAATCCGTTATCACAAGGCTCCGCTAAAACACTGTCTCCTTGGGAATTTCCTAATTTCTTCCTGTTAAAGAAACAAAGTTAATAAAATTTTACGAGATTTTCAAACATACTAACCTTAAATTTTGTTCTTGTTTTACTTTCACTTCTAGTGCGTGAAAATCTACAGATAGTAAACTAACTATCAAATTGACCGCTTCGATACTTGATAAAATGGTCAGTATTTCTCGCCGGTTTTCCAAGCATTTGCCAGTCGAATCGACAGGTGTAATCAAACCCATTCGAACGAGGCATGGTAATATCGATCTGATCTGTTTTGATGTAAATTTTTTCAAAGATTTTACATCAACGTTGAGCAAGGCTTTATACACATCCGGATGAACGGTAAAATCGAAATTCATGATGAAAATATCGCTATGCTAATCCACTTCAAGAAGTATAAGCTAGACAAATTACGTGGGATTGAGCTGAGTGACCGGTACTTTTCCGGCGAGTTTAGATGGGATTCATAAGTGAGTAATTACTTGTAAACATGCCTAATGATAAGATGAATGATATATGTAACAAACAACTATTTCTAAATCACAATTAATTGTAAAGAAGAAACATATAAAAAGAGTTAAATAATAAACACATTTTTAATTTTTTAGTACGCTGATAAGACGTTTGTTTACAAGCCGAAAGTTAGTTAATAAAATGACCACATAGCGCGCTTTTAAAAATTAATTTGATAATTTGGCAACACTGCTTTCCATCGCATGATATTTCTTATCTTTTTCAGAGTTCAAATTTTCCATAAATTTTTTTATAAATTTTCAAATGAATCAAATGAACTTGATTTTACTAAGAAGAGCGCTGGAATAAAAATTATCGTAAATTTTGTACTCTTCACGTCATCTCTGATGACCTACATCATTCGTTGAATAATCGCTCGTCTTTTATTATGCTGTGGTTTGGTATGTATCATCCTTCCATTACCTGTACCGGGAAAATTTTCTTTATACTTGCTCCTTTTAATTCTTCCTTACCGAATTCTTTATTACAGTTTCATTTATGTTTCCATTGAGCTGTTATAAAATTCAAACATGAGGTGAGAATAATTTGTTATATTATTTTGCAGATAAGAGTAAAAACATGAATAGCATTCATAAAGAATGTAATGAATTAAAACAAAAGTACGATGCTTGTTACACAGTCTGGTTTACTGATAGATTTTTAAAAGGAGATACGAACGAGGAAATGTGCGCTCCTCTGTTTAAACTGTATCAGCAGTGTTTAAAGGTATTTATTTAATTATTTTATGTGCAGTGAAAACTATCCAATGGAATCATGTCGACAGCTCAAAGAGCAATATGAGGCTTGTTTTAATGTTTGGTTTGCTGAAAAATTCTTGAAAAAGGATTATAATGATAGTATGTGCTCAGAACTTTTGAAATCGTACACTCAGTGTGTTCAGGTACACAATTACATTGCTTTGATACCCTGGACATAGACGTTGGATAACTTTTCCATAATCAGCTTGCATCGCTTTGTAATGAAAGAACTGCGTTTAATTTATTTTATTTTTATTTCAGAAAAATATGAAAGAACATAATATCAGTATAAAGGAAATTGAAAATGATAACTTTGAATTGGAGAAGGATGCGAAACCTCAATCAACTAGTAATTAAATAACTTTTTTTCAATTGTATATATGTTTCCATTACCTGTCATCTTGTTGCGTGTTGTAGTTGTATAATAAATATTTAAAAAATTTGCCAGTTCATTTTCGTATCTCAAAACCAATTCAATTTTAATTTTAATTCAATTTTTATTTTATATTTAAAATAATACAAAAACAAGATGTAGGTTTCTAATACAATCTAAACACTCGGTAGTGAAAAAAATTCTTAATTTTAATACATTTACGATGAAACAAATTTTCTTAAATCGCGTAATAAACTAATGTAAGAACTGTGTTCATACGCTGTGCTTAATTCTGACAATTTGAGGACGAATTCTCGTGTTACACCTTTATCGTCCAAGAAGTTCATCAGCAAGTCGTACAAGTACTGCAAAAAAGAAAAATACAAGAATAAAACTAAATTTACGTAACATGCAGGTATTCGGTACATAATTCATTCAACTTACGCCATCAAGAATATTTCCAGAAACCGAATAATCTTCATCCTTAAATTCTCCTTTGTACATAGTAACTTCCTCAATAGCGTATACATCTCCTAAACAAAACGTAGATGAAAATTAAAATTTATTTCTCTCGTGAATTATATGTAAAATCTTACCATCATCTTCCACCTCGTTATTTGAATTCATAAACACACATGAGAACCCTAAAGTAGTATCTCCTCTTTTGATATCGATTTCAAAATTAGGTTTGGATTTCACTTCGATAGGTTGATCTTCATCATTTTCCACATCGGCACCGTAATCTTCATCAAAATTATCAACCGAGTGATTTATGTTGAATGAAATTTCAATACTAGCAACAGAGTACACGCGTTATTGAACTCACTACATTACAATGTGATGAAAAAAATGATGCAATTACGTTTCTCCAGGAGTAGATTTGATCAAAGTGACTTCGGAACCATTTAGTTTCACTTCGAAATCGTCTATTTTAGATGGAATGGTTTTATGCTTTTGTAGTTTCTGTTCAGCGGTAATTTCTTGTTCAAGAAATTCGGCTAGTTCATTTTCGCCTAAACATTTCCATGGGATAAAGAGCGAAGTAAAGCAATTGCTCAATAAATTATATGCTTACTTTTGGTGGAATATTGATTTGCGGCGCTGTATTCACAACAAATTACCGTAGATTTCAGAGTATTGTTACCAGCCAATTTCAAATGATTATTCCAGAAAGTACTATACAAACGTTGTTTCGCATGATCCGGCTTGGTGTTTAGTCTCAATACGTTCGTAAGACTGGAGCTCGAGATGAATTTAAAAGACGACCTCAATATGCCGTTGATTTTATACATTTTTTTAAAATACTTGATAAATGATCGAATTAAAACTATATACAATTTTAACAATTTTTAAAGTTACAAATTTGTACGACTACGAACCGAGAAAACGATAAAAACGTGCTAATCACGAAGGAAAAAATATCAATGTTGCCTTTTAACTAAATGTGTGACATTGCTGTCGAAAATCATTTAAAATTTTTTGAAAAGAAAACACTGTAAATAGTTACAATTTTAGGCACTTGAATCGTTTCAAATCTTTATCTTTCCTTTTTCCTTATCACATTATCAGTACTTTGAAAAATGCAAATTATCTCTACATGTGCATTGCGTTAATTTTCAAGTTTTGTGTCTAATCGTTGCTAATGGTACATTTCTTATTTTTTCGCAATGAACTGTGCAATTTGTAAAAACGCTCAATCCAAGTATAAATGCCCAAGATGTCGCATAAACTAGTAAGTGGTCTTTTTCCATTATCAAAACTTCCTGAGAACTATTTCGGCATTTGGTGATTTTCAGTTGTTCCTTGAGTTGTTGGAAATCGCATTCCTCTCAAGACTGTAGCAAACCTCAGGAAGTACAACCATTAAAGGAAAGTACTCTTGAAAACTATCGTTACAAAACTGATGACACGGTCCCTCTTGAAACCTTGAAACTTTTGGGTAAATATTCCTTCACCGTTAACTTCTCGCATTACATTTATTAAATGAAGTTTCCAACCTTTCAGAACACAATGAATGTGTACGAGCTACTTTACGCAATCCGCATGTTCGTAAAATTTTAGATTTAATTGACAAGTCTGATAATCCTACCGCTGATTTGAAATCTGCAATGATGGAGCCAATTTTTGTGGAATTTGTTGAAGAATGTTTGAAAGTGGTTGATCCTCAAGATGAACGGGCGTGAATAATTTTGGAGAAATAATCAAATCAACGATTCATAATTGAGCGATTTTCTGTGATGATCAAGTCGAGTAAGTTACGAAGATTAATGTAAAACAGAAATTACATAGTGCAGCGGTTTAAATTCACACTGTCAATTTTCGTGAAGGCGCTGAACAAACTATGACGAAATTTTTCGATATTCATTTTCTGTGATGTTTGTTGATTTTATATTTTATTGATATTAAAAATTCATTCTTTTTTATCTGCGTTGAAATTTGTAACAACGAAGAAAAAAACACTTTGAATTTTAATTCTTTACTGAAATCCACACAGGTGCACTATTCCGCAACATCTCCACAAATCACTATGGATGAGAATTAGTATAACAAAATAATGAAAATATCTAACAGTATAAAGAAAGAAAAAAAAACTTACAATATATTAACGCGACTAGCGTAATATTGCACCACTACTTGCATATAACAACATGTACAAATGTAAACAAATACCCATACGAAATTCAGCTCTCATTTCTACCTCAATCTTACAAACTAACAAAAGGTATATAACGAATTCTTCGTTAAATTAACATCAGTCTTGTTAAATTAAAAATAATCTTGGATAAATACTTCTCGTCGAGATGAAGTACGTAATGAAGACACAACTCCAAAGGTAATACCAGTTCTTTGACGCAAGGGAAAAAAATCAAAAACAACAAAACAAACTTAAAATATCAAAAGGAACTTTCATGTTTTTCTTCGTGTTTACTCGCGCTTAAAGTTCCGTTTTAACGTTACTCTCCGCTTTCGCTACTTCAAAAGGGCGAACGTCAGATGGCGGAGATACATGGTCTAGTTCTTTGGCTAACTGCCAGTAACGTCGACGTACATGGAAGGCTGCTGACTTCGGTTGTCTTTCTCGGGTAAATATACCCTTTTTATTGCCTCCAACTCTTGTTGTCGCTAGAAAAAAAAACTCGTTGAATAAAATTAATTAATGAGAAATTACCAATTTTAAATAATTACTTTCAGCTGTCTTGAAATCAGCAAAATTCCAAATCATTTCACCCATGAAGAATCCTTTCTTTCTTAAATTATCAAATGCTTTAAAATGCTCCGAAAGCAAATCAATTTGGTATTCTTCTGACCAAATGTATGATGGAGACTAGAAATAAAAATCAATTTATTGTTAATACAAAATTAGGTTATCAATAGACGTGCAAATATAAGCCTACGTAAATAGACGAGTCAATGACATTACATGCGACGTTGTCATGTTTAAGATTCTTATCGATAATTGCCGCAACATTAACGTGTATGCTCGTCATACACGAAATTCAAAATGAGGTAATTACGTCGAAAATTAGATTCGATATGTAAATAAATTGATATTAATAAATTACACTTACGAAATGTAAACCAGGCATAGTATCGGCGCCATATTCGGAGATGAAAACAGGCTTATTATATTTCTTATGCCATTTCAACGCTTCATCTTCAATGGAGACTTGTATCACTTCCAAATGTCCCGGACTAACGTACCAGCCGTTATATCTATTGAATCCAATAACATCGAGATATTGGCCCTACACAATCACGATGTTAATCACCATTCGCCGAAAAAAACGCTCACAATACTTTTCAGCGTTCAGCGAATATACAAATGGAATACTCGATATGCGAATTAGCAATTTACATTACAAATCATGCAGTGCGTAAGAACTCTAGTGTCAATAATCTACCCTTTTTCCAAAAACTACGTTAAATTCTCAGCGAACATTTCACTCACCAGTTTATCAGAATAATACGACACAGCAATAGCCGCGCTGATCGGCCGTGATGGATCTAATTGCTTCACATAACTCGCCACCGATCTAAAATTAAGTTTAAAATTAAGCTCATACGTGTTAAAAATCTACACGGATGACTTTGGGCGAGCATTTGACCGGTGGCATCACTCACACAATCGACTTGACCAATTTGTACATTACTGAACATTGATTACACCCTACACCTATAACTCACCGCTAGATCTTCTTGACATTGCCTATTTAAAGCGGCCGTCAAAGGACGCGAATGATCAATACATTTTATAAATTCGGCTAACGATCTACAACGCATACAGGGGGTTTAATCGGTGCATTTTTCACCATCATTTCGTGCATCGAAGCGATATTCGTGCTTTCTTACTTGAAATAATCGTCGGCTTCTTTTAATTGCGATCTTGGTTCGTTGGCTATTGACCACATTATCACGCTGGGTCTATTCTTATCTCGACGGATTAATTCGGCCATACTGTCCATATGCTTTTTACGAAGCGTCGGGGAATAGTTTCTGAAAAAAAGTCATTTTCAATGGAGAAGTTCTAAGCATTATCTTGATTTCTGGCTATGGTATTGTATATTTCAAAAGCGAACACAGACATTTTCAACTTCCGCGAAGTCAAATTTGGTATTGAGAACTTGCCTTGTTATTCGAATAATCTGGCAGTGGTTCAAACTAATACACTCAAATTTGCAACCCACCTCTCTTTCGTAAATACTTCGCGGTGTAACTGTGAAAATTTCTGCAACGTCAGTTTTATTGATGAAATGCACAAATGGAATATTACGAAATGAAATTATTACAAGTTGTTGACAAGCCAAAACGTCGTAAATTTTAATCGTAAAATTCTACACGAAGTTTGTCATAAAAAATTCACATCACTTGAAGAGCTACCTACGAGAATGAGTAAACAATTGTTCACTTCTTGTGTTATAAATTTCGAGTATTCATTTTAAATTAGAATTATTCGCTTTTTAATTACGGATGACGGGATCATTCACGAAATTAAAATATATCGTTTATCGTTCCCATAGCACTACTTTCATCAAAGGTTTCCCGATAAATTAAAACAGTGCAGCCATTTAATGTAATTTCATTTCAACCAATACCAAACGCATGGAAATAGGCAAGCTTCGCTGTTACGATTCACTTACTCAACATCTACTCCAGGACACTCGTTAATAATCATAATTCCCTGTTGATCGGCGAAATCCATTATCTCTTCGGCATAAGGATAATGCGACGTCCTATAAGTATTCGCACCAATCCATTTCAATAAATTATAGTCTCTCGTAACCAACGCCATATCTAATCCTTTGCCTCTAATCTGCATCAATAAAAAAAATATTTAGGTGAAAAAACCCTCATTTCAGATGATTTCCCAGGCTTGAACATACATCGGAATCTTCGTGTCTGCCAAAACCCCTCATATAGATTGGTTTACCATTTATCAAAACGCTTGTACTGTTCCAATGCAAAGTTCTTATACCGACTGGTTGTCTGTATACATCATCCGAACCCCATTCTTGTTTCGATATTTTAATCTAAAACGTTCCTCAAATGTATCGACAAGCTTTATCGTGGAACTCGAGACAATTGTATTTTAAATACCTGCAAAGTATACATATACCCGGGATTCGGATCCATTAAGTATGGCCACCATAATTTAGCGTTGGCTATTTCAACCGATCCTGAGAGACCATTTAGTGTCGAATTTCTATTCTTTCTCACTACGAAATTACCCTCATTGTCGAGTAAGTCGACAAAACACGTTATGGAATTTTCATCCGACGTTGATCCTCCGATTGTTATATTATAGTAGATCACACCTATTAAAGTAAATTATTCTTTATACAAGAATTTCAAAGTACATAAAAAAAACAACCACCACTTACCTGTCGTTCCATCGGATTTTATATCAGTTGAAATAAGAATATCATCAATATATATGGCCGGAGTGGTATATAAATGCACCGAACGATGGATACCGGCGTAATTGAAGAAATCAAACGTATAGGTTTGAATTGTCTCTACGCCAGCGTTTCTGTAATACAACGAAAATAGAAAAATTTTAAAATCTGTAATAAATCTCTTCTTATTTGCGGTGTGAAAACGAGAAAATAATATTCGAAAATGTTTCCAACTCTCTCATTGATTTTTCCAGCGAAAATAATCCCACCTTGATAGGCGTAACATCTGCGAAAGTCGTTTATCGAGATGTTCCCCAAATGGAAAATTTATTTCTTACGCCATAAGGTAATAAAAATTCATACTCGGGAAATATTTTCACTTTTGAAACCATCGAGCCATGTTTTACCTCGATTTGGTAAATATTTCTACACCGTACGCCTACGAATGTACGATTATACTATTTCTCGTACGTAATCCACCAAGAAATAATTATTTTTCGCACCATGATTAATGATTTTTTTCCCCTTTCATGGATACTCCGGTGTATTTTAGGTAACAAGATGGTACTTTTAAGCCGACTTTAACAACGAATATGTGGTTATACGAAGATTAAATTTCAAGCCAAGTGTAGCACAAGATTCGCCTCGAGGCTTTAAATAATTCGAACTCGCATTTCGACACGTAAAGCGTACAAAAAAAACAAGGTCATGCAAGTTACATACAACGATGATACTAATAAAAACTCATGCAAAAAATACGAATTTCCTCGGACACATAACACGTATTTTAATTTCTCGCCAGAGGGTTGCAAGCTCTTTAGAGACTTTCTCGAAGCAACAATTATCGACGATGAAACCATAATACAGGCTTACTTTTTTTGTAAAAATTTCACATATTTGGCAAAAAACAAACACGTTGAAATAAGAAAATCAAAACTCAAATCCGAACAAGGTCTAGAAAGTAGAATTATCAGTGAGAAATCGCGTTGCATGATTGGCGAATTTAATTAAAGAGCAGATTCACCGGTCAAAATCCGCCATCATATGACGCGACGATTAGAAACAAATGAAATGATAAAAATATGCTTACGTGTTCAATTCTTGTAAAGTTCCTTGGGGCAGTGTAGTCTGTAATAAAGTATTATCAACGGCAACCGTGACTCGATTTTGTTTACCAAATTGTACATAAGATGTAATTTCTCGATGAAATGGTAAATGTCCAATTTCATGACTCATTACTAAATGACCATTAATCCACTAGTAAGCATAAAAATATTGACGATATAATTTCGTAACATCAAAAATGCTGCGTATTTTTCATGGTATTTTTTACACATGTTTATTATACTATATCAATGAATTTATTACATTCGTGCAACGGGTATTTGATAACATACCACTTGCGCCGCATAATGTACGCTGCTGAATCTCAACCAAACATGATATCCAAGCTGACGCCACGAGTCAGGCACAAAAAACGTTTTATCGTACCAAACCAAGCCGACATGATCTCGAATTTTTTTATCAACTGTTATATCATTGTAACTACTTGGCACCGGCATCGGTATAACTGGTCCTGTCTGAATTGAATACAAAATAGTTACAAAGTTTCGCAAAAAAACACAACACGAAGGGTATTTACTTTGCTTAAATCCTTCGTGTACCATTTCTCTTTAAATCCAGTCAAAGGATCGCCTTCGGCAAGTCTAAAATTCCAAATGCCATCCAATGTTTTTACTTCTCTGGTTTCGGATTCGCGAGGATAAAGTATACCTCCTTGAAAACTGATATTGGAGTCGGATGAGATTATCTTTAACCACAGTGCTAGCAGGAAGAACAATTTGGAAATCTTCATCTGACCCATTCTCGGGCATAAGATGTTCTGAAACAATAAAAGAATTTTTTTAATAGAAAATTCATAAAGTTGGCTTAGTTTAACGCTGAAAAAACCCTTTCCTTTATTTTCCTCGTTGTATAACACGTAACGATGAAAAATGAAGATAAGAGTTTACTTTGATGTTGTCCTACTTCACGAAATGTTATATATTTTTCAATGAAACAATCATCAAATTTTATTTTTTAGATTGCATATACTGTAATTTATTCTGTTATAAGTCGCATTTCATAACAACATAAGTCATCATCGATATTAATTATTATATGAATTGAACACGGTGCAATAACTTTTTTTGTTTGGTATCAATATTTACATAAAATCATTCATGACAGTTTTTGTTAAACGGTTAACAAAACGTTGAAACATTTTCAAGTTCTTATGATACTTGACCTAAATATACAGAAAATCCCTGTTAAATTTACATACTTCACGTTGGTTCATCTCTTGAAGTAGTTACTCAGGACGTAATCGCGAATAGGATTATTCACATCACGTTCAAAGTGCCATCATTTCATTGTTGAATTTTAAATCTCCATATCGTATATTATATATATTTGTTCGGATGTAAAGAAACAATGAATAGAATTACAATCGCTAATTTAAAAATGACTTGATTTTTAATAACCCCAATTATCAGTTTTTTTTACCATTAGAAGTTTTTGGAACGATGGAAGAAACCACATAATTATAGATAAATTATTGAATAATTGAACACGTGATATGATTACTTTATCAATTTTGTCATAATTACAACGTTTATGAACACGTCATTACTCGTACAAATAAAATTTAATTTAATATCCGATTAACTTGCAAAAATATGAAAAAAAAAATACAGTTTTGATAAGATTTTAAAATGATTAAAATTTTTATTGAAAAAATTACGTAATCAGTGTTACCAATTCGTGGATTTAATCGGAAGATCGGAAATGTAAGCATATCACTTCCCACTGAGGTTATAATAAAAAAATTTACATTATACCAAAACTAAATGCCATAAAATTTCAATTTTCATTTCGTCTTGTCATAATGAATAGGCAAAATAATAAAAAACGTTATAAAATTTACGATTCAATTAAATTTTTCCCTCAACTTCATAATGAAAGAAAACACAAATGGCAAGAGGTAGAAAACACGAGTATTGTTTTTCTTTTCGGATCAAGTGAAGAGAAATGCATTCAAAAATAATATACCGAAAATACTCTATTCTTAAATGTGGAATTATACTGCAACAGACGCAGTAGCATCTTCAATTCCACCTCGTGTCAAGTCAGATCATTATCTACAAACAATTTTATTCAGCGTTAATGAAGATTAATCATTGATTTTCTAGCTCGTTAAAAAAGAGACAAAATTTCAATAACATAATAGGATTAATATTAGTCATGGCCGTTTTCATTGTTCAAGAAGTAGAATAGTGTAACGATTAACGAACAATGAACTTTATTTTTTACGTCTAATTTGATCAAGTGTTATATCATAACTTCAAAGTTTTGTTTTCTACGAATTATACCACTTCGAGCTCCTCCTATTCTCCTATTCAATATAAAAATTTATGCAAACGAAAAACAACTGAAATAATTGTCTTGATAATAATAAGTAAATTTTCTAAATTTTTACTTTTATAAAAAAAAAATGAAAAATACAACCCCATTTTTATTTTTATAGATGGACAACACTGAATTTCGAAATTAGATAAAAATTGAACGTAAATAGATTCAAAAATTAAGGAATGAATTTGTACAAAAGAAGATGCATCTCGTTCGTTGTTCAAATTTTCATAGTTCAACTCGTATCACCTCGTGCCTCGTGGTCCGCATCGTGCTTTTTCTCGAAATTTTCCCAATTTATCGAATTTTTTCGCGAAACTTATTTAATTTGACGAATAATTAATGATTTTCAACACCGAAAATGGCCAAAATACGTTACACGAAGTTAGAAAACTGGAACAATGACGAAACGAGTAAATGCAGAAGTAAAACTTACAAAGATCTGCGTCTTGAGTCTTCGAAATGCAAGTAATTCTACTTTTTAATTCCACTATTTGGTATAAAACCTTTTGTGGTATGTTGGATTATAATTTATCGCGAAAAAGTTCGAAAACTCGATACAACCGCATTAACGATACATGATTACAGCAGCTGGTATCTTGCGAACACTACAAGCACGAATCACTCATTCGGCGACTAAATTAGATGTGAACTTTTAACTGCGGTACTTTCACCAAGTCAAGTATACAGGAACAGTGGAAATTAATCGAATCAAAATGGACCTGGAACCGCATTGTTACAGGTATTGTATGAACTTTCCATCCTGTACATCGTTCACGTTAAATTCACCATAGTGGTCCTGTTATTGACCTCACTAATGCGTATTTCCGTATTTAAACATCCCTGACACTTATCGCCGATAGATTACTAATTTACTAATATGGTTAATTACACCTATATCAAGCGAACACAACGGATAATTGAATCGGAGCTGAAATCTATTTCCGTTATTCTTTGTTGCATTTTTCCCATCGTAAGAAAATCGCGGTACTATTTATATATTTCTGTGAAAATGATCTACGATGCGTGACCATACGAAGATGTTGATTTTAAGACACCCGGAGAGGTTATGTAATATGAAAACAATGTAACGATTATTGAATTTATTCGCCATTCTTACCGTATACCGTTGATGTGACGTAATATTAAACGGTGTTTTTCGAATCGTGATTGTTATGGCGTTAAAGCTAGTTCATTATATAAATTTATATTCCGAATTGGCACGCCTCCTTTGTAAATTTATCACATTAGTTAAAATCGCCTCGCGTTTACCGACCGATTATCGGAATAGGAATTACACATTATATAAAATGCCATTCGAGTGCGTAATTATGTTAATATCTGTAGGGCTGTAGCTGTCCAGATGCACTTGTCGAGTTAAACGACGCTCATTATGTCATCGTTTTCATCGTCGCGATAATTAATTGTGTCGAGGATGTGCTCGGCGCGATTAAAGGATTGCATAAAAAGACCTCGTCAATTTTCCGTTTTGGTGCAGAAACAGGAAAATATCACATTTATTGAGCAACATCCCGCTATTATCAATTGACTTCCATACTGCGAAACATTCAAATTAATGCAGCCTTATCAATTCGATAAATACACGAGTATCATTTTTCATACCAAAATAATTCGATACCGATGCCGGGTTTCCGTTTCCTAAATGATAACATTCGCGACGACGCGACGCTTATAGAATTTCGAAAATGATTTGATTGAAATTTACATCATCTCGTGAGGTGTTATTTGAAGTATATCGAATAGGAAATTGAGCTAAAACGCTGCGGGCATTTTTCATATCAACTCGAACCGAGACGGGCGTTATCAGACGTGAAATTCTGAACAATTGAGATGCTACGAGATTCGCAATTTTTATTTACCACAATATATTTAACTAGTACGAATTCCTGTGGGAAATAGGGGTTCTCAAAGTGGTGTTTTACATGATTTTCATCGTCTTTATCTGAGATGAAAATTTCGTTTCGTTTGAGATGAAATTGCAAGGAATATCGGAATTCTTAGCAATAGCGTTTTAGAATAAAAAAATTCATGTATCTAAATCGAGTAATTTTCAACTTGGAATTTTCTTTGTTTCTTTTGATTTCAGGTAAGGCGTTATCGCTTTGGTATTGGAACAAGTATCAATGTTAAAAGATATCGTGTACGTAGTTTTGAAAATTTGACGATATCGTATCAGAAACTTGTAAACATTTACTTGGAGTAATTATTAGTTACTACTTAGTCTAACTACTCGTATTTCACGAGTAATGTAAATATGTATTTCAAAATAATTTCACGTTTGTGCGAAACGGTATCAAGAAAGGTTATTGACCTTAATGCGAGAGCTAAATTTCGGGAATTTTTTCATCGTGTCATATGTGGAAAAACCCGCGATAAATATCGCTAATAAATCGAAAAAATAGACTCTTTGTTAATTAAAAAAGTAAAAATTTTCACAGATGGTGCAAAAATGTCACGCTTATTTTTGTGAATTTTTTTACTTCTTTTTTTAATTAATTAAATGGTGGTATCGGGCGTTCGTTTAATATCGCGGCATGAGTTCGTTATTAAATGAATTAATTTCATAAAAAGTTGATAAGGAACTTGTTACATGGACTTGAGAAAATTATGGAAAAAGGTGTGGTCTGCAGGAATGAAAAATCCTTATTTTTCCGGTCGCATTACCGAATGGATTCGAAGGATAAAATAATGAATTAATTCTAATTATTGGAAAGAAGTCAGCTTTGATGGTTACGCCATTGGTATTATTTTCTCTAGTTATTTTAAACTAAATTTTTTTGTATCTCCTCAAATTTTTGATTTTATTGAAAAAATCTCGTATTGGAGGGTTTTCCCTCAAAAAATCTGTATTTTAAAGTTAAGTTAGTACAAATATGTCAGGTCTACGAATCCCAATTTCAATATTTAGATCACGTTGAACTAACAACAAACCTATCCGCGCCAATCACTTTATAATTAGATTCACTGGAAAGTAAATTACTTCACCGCTTCAAGAGGATAATGGAAACAAGGCTATAAATTTCATTCAGAATTTCCATTTTCAATGAGACGCGTCCATTCGCATCGTTCATTCAGAATCGTAACAGTTATTGAAATTTCTTCAAGAATTTTAATCTACCAGTCACGATAGGAATATGAAATACCGCTTTATAAGAGCTAAAAAAAAAGTCGAGATACTATAAAGAAATACCGCTCATTAATGAAAGTGATCGTTGAGCTAGCACGTGTTTTGTAGTAATGAAAATTATTGACCGTTGAGTATAATCGGTTTTGAAAATTCTAGATGGTTTTTCAAATTCCTGCAATTGTTAATTGCGATAATTACGGTGGAACGGTACGCGTAGGATTTCAGTTTAATTTTCATACGTCACGTTTTTTCGTGTTCGTTTAATGAAAATACGAGTAAAAGCCAAGTATTCGTCAATCGATTTTAATATTCAAGCGTCGTTTTGAAATTGATAATTATATCGAATGTATTCATATGAACATCCCGCTTTCTTAACATTTCACCGTGGTGAACCGGATGATCGAATTTAATTAAAAAATTTCGAGATATGGCTGGATATTTCTAGTTATAAAATTTTATACTCGTTTAAAAATTGCCAAATGTTGAAGTTGTCGTTTCCTCAGAGAGAATATCTTGAAATTTTCGTCACTAATGATGACCTCCAGAATGGTACAGCTAAATGATTGTACTTCGAATACATTTATTTTGAATTATTTCAAAGGTATTTTTTCATTTGAGAATGACAGAGGATTCTTGGAACATATTGAGACCACGTGAAGATCAGTAGAACCGAAAAATCCTTCGAATTGCGAGAAATCCAAGTTTTCATCAAGATGTCCGAAGATCATTGAGAAATGTCAAAAACTCCATAATCCACGATAAAGTACAACGACGTATTGCAGACTGCGTTCCTCAGTGTGAACGACCTTTTTTTTTAGCTAACGCGTTCATGACGCGTAAGCGTATGTCTCCCGCTAGTACATAGTGGACGGTATCAACTTGACGGGCGTACGTTGGCGATTTCCGATATTATTTTACGCGAAAACTATCGATTTTTTTGATACATTGCATATGAAGTTTTTTCTTCTTATTAATCTCTTAAACGCGCTAAAAAATGTTTCAGCGAAAAAAAATTCATTTTTCAATTTAGCCCGTTTTTAAAAGATTTTAGTATGTGCCCAACTGCCCAAGCTCCAAAAACTGTTTGATTTTCGACTTCGTATCGATACATAATATGATATATTTTTTTGCTGTTACCTCTTTTAAAGGGGGTGGAACCTCGGTTTAAAATTTTGAAACGCGTTTTGAGAAGATTGAAGCGATTGAAAAAATCTGAAAAAAAAATATATTATTCATCCCCTCTATGACCAAAATTTCAAGTCATTCGGTTGGAAATTCGCTAAAATAGTTTTGCTGAAACCGCGCTAGTGGGGTTCATATCTGCGGGTCGATCGGAAGCTGGAAATGGTTTCTAATTTTCCCCCTTTGTCCTTATTAATTTTTAGCATTAAGCTAAAAATCCGCGTCAAAGGCCGATTCTCTATGGTTAATGGACTAGACTCTTTGTGCTAATGGCTTCGAAGATGAAATAAGGTCAACTTTTGATCATCCGTGACAAAAAAATACATCTCGTACCACTCCCATCAAAATTTTCATTCTTGGCCACCGCCTCATGAAACCCTTAATTACCCCCGAACCTTACACGCGTAAAGGTCTATTAAACATGGAACCAAAACCCACATATACGTTTATAAAACGTCGCCGTGAGCTAACAAATCGATGCTTTTGATGGTAACGAGCCGTAACGAAGATGATAAAAGCCTACGATGGCGCTTGATGGATACACGCGTACGACAATGTATTTTTCATCCGCGAACCGAGACGAAGAGCGGTGTCGCGTAATCGTGAACCTAATGGCCTTCCGTGACTACCGAATTTCTTCGATGGGTTTCTTTCTCGAACGTCCTATTTCCATTCGAAGGATTCACGGTGATTTTCATCATCGCGCTTCGCTAAATCTATCTGTGATCGATTGTAATTCTCCGATTAATTTTTTTAATTAGCCTTATACAAAAATTAAACGGTGTATTCGCGTAAACGACCTGATTGCGTGAATGTCAGATTCGTGCTTTTCAGATTCTACGCAATATGACGGATTAGCAAATGAATGGGTTTCCTATTTGAATGACATTTGTACATGAATATCGCCGGCGACACGTCAGATACGTGACAATTTTTTAAGTTCGCGTGCGATCGTGTTAGAAGAACTCGACCGTAAAAAGTGTTCTGTTTAATCATGCTTTGCGAGCACCGATGAAGGTGCCAAGTTCGCTATTTATCGTATATTCTCGATGTTTTCGATACATTGTTGGTGTACATGATTTCAAGGTTGTGAATGAACTCCGATGTCATCGTACAATTTCCTCCATCTCGCTTATGCCGCAAAATATTTCATTAATTTGTACTCGCGATGGTTTTTTTCGGTGCTTATATGTATTGTAATTGCGCTAGGAATTTCCTGGACGACGTCGAAACACGACTTGATTTATTACTTGTTTATCAAATCCCCTTTCCCTTTCATGGTGCGTGTCGCGTGTTACAAGACGCCATCGAATACGTTGAATCAGTGCCAATATATGGTCTTGGAAAACAAGTACCTGCTAAGCTGATACTCGATGTACAGTTCAAGTTCAGAGGTTAATGTTGTTTTGTATACGTATGCGACTCTCGTCCCTCGTGGTCCATTTGGAGTTAGAGGTATCCCTTTGTCAACTTTGTTATCGAAACGGAAATATATGTGATAATTTATCGCACGATTACATGAATGTATCAAGTGTATGCAATTTTTAATTTAATTCAATTTAATTAATAATTTGTGTATAATGAATAAATGAACCACAGGAGGGTTTTGAAAACTGAACAAATTTAGTATAATTTTTAAAGCGTAGGTCTGGGTGAGTAGCTAAGTAGATCATGAAATTAAATTCAGCAATTTTTTCATTTTATCAATTTTTAATTATTTTGAACTAATTTCAATTACCTGCGTAAAAAATTTTGAAAAAAATATGTTACATCTAAGGGTCGGAAATACATCGAAAAAATGAGATTTGAAAATAAGTAGAATGATCTGAATATTGAAAAAAAAAAAAAAAATGAGTTGAAAGCATTCCTATGAAAAGCTTAAAATTGGAGGGTGTTGGTTTTTTTAATGAATGGTCCTTTTAATCGTCCATATAGCAAAATTTCAATAAAATCCATAATTTATAATTTAAGAAAAAAAACTCCTATTTGATTTTCTGGAAAAAATAGATTCTTAATAATAAGGCGGGGGAGGGAGAGCTGAATTGTTGGTCATGAACGTTTTTTTAATGGTACTCGCTTTCCACCCAAATATCATCGAAATCATTATAATTTTAATTAATGATTCAATTTTTATTAATTTTTATTTAATTATTACATTTTTTATTACAACAGTTCAATCTGATATTTTTTTAAATCAAATTTATTTAATGACTTTTCATTTAATCAATTTAATTCTAAATTTCAATTTAAAAAATATTCATATTTTTATTTTTAATGTTTATAAAGTTGAAAATTAATTCAACTTCTAACTATTAATTTTAATTAATTTTTTGAAAATTAAATTAAATTAAATTTAATTAAATTAAAAAACAATGTAAAAATGTGAAATTAATCAGTTAATCTATTCTCAGGGGTCTGAAAAAATTCTTTATCATATTTAATTCCCTAAAACAATAAATTTTCGTTAAAAAAAAATTTTCTCATGGCATAATGAAAATTAACATAATTGGGAGATCATTCATACATCAGAGGTTAATTTTTCGTCAAAATTGTTGAAACAAAAATTGTTTGAAATTTAGTAATACACATTTTTTAAAACGCTTTTTTCGTATCTTGTAAAATTTTCGAAATTTTACAAAACAAAACCTTGCTAGACTTTTTTTAAAATTTTTACTCTTAGTTTCACATGACATCTGAATTTGGATAATTATATTCTGATTGAGGATAAGAAATTGCGCTAAATGTTGAATTTATCATTATGAAGGATCTTCTGTGTATATTTCGTATCAACCTTGTCTCGCCATCTCACTGGAGGCATTTTGAAGATGCTGTGAATTATCGCAGTGAAAATAATCATCGCCCTTTCACAAAGAGCTTCATAAAAGCTGTCAAAATTTTGAGCTTTCATTCTTACGCACTTGAGTTTCAGTCATTTATAAGAAATATCCGAAGGCAGAAATATTTAATTTTTATTTCTCTAGTATACACTATTCTATTGATGCCCAAAGCGTTCGCAATCTCAGTAAACATATTAAATTGGTGTATGGAAATCGCGAGTCGTATATTTTGTATTTTCGTATAAAAATTCCTCATAGGTTTTGCATATCGTTTGAAATTGAAGGCACCATGTACTCGTAATTTTGAAAGCTCACAGCGTCCTTGATATCGACTCGTAGCAATATCTTTTAATGAACTCTTTTTATGGCTGGTGACGAGCATTATACGATTTATTCGTCGTATCTTACCCTTAGGGATTCATAATGAGATTAACATGCTCGAAGTACCGGGTGTTCGTGAAATACTCGCAGTATGTAGAAAGGCGTGTACATTCAGCAAAGGTCGACCAGTCGAGATATTGCGATAAAAATAAAACGCACGTTCTTTGAGCACCCAGTAAGTGGTGGTTTTATTCCCGTCACCAAAAGACCTTTAGACTTGAATATTTGTGATCTATATAAATAAAATGAATAGCGATGACAAAAGCTATATACTACTAAACCATTTTGGGTTCTTTTGAAACTATTCTTAGAGTTTACGATTTACGCGACCTTGCTTAGATCTCTTTGTCTAAGCGCGTTTTGTAAAATTACGTCGTGGTCGTGAAAATTAACCAACTCGTTCCTATTTTGATCTAAGGTGTGGGTTATATGCGCGCAATACATCCGCCATATCATAATCTTGTTTATCAAAATGATTCGTGTATTGGTTTATTGATAAATATCCCATTACGACGATAAGCGAATCGAAGAAAGGAAACACGCTAAAAAAGAGAGTTCGTAAAAAAATAATTCGGATACGCCTCAAGCTAGATTTATTTCTCCATACGTATAAATTCGGTACGCGACGATACGCTGGAAAATAGCGTAAATCGCTTCGTTTAATTGATCATAGGAAGTAGGAATTGGTATTTTATATGCAACACTGTACTCATTCAGCAGCAGACTGAAACAGGCGCCAGAAGTTCGGGTGCCTTTTGGTGTATTTTTCTGACCCCTTTGTATTTCTTCAGTACGGGAAATCGAATTTGTCGAAGAATCCGCGTTAATTTCGGTGAAAAATTTTAACGCCGAGGTTCGCCGAAGAAAACGCAGAGATCGATATACAGTACGAGGAAAATATAAACAATAAACGTGTCTGTTTCCTATAATCGTGTTATTGTTTCGTTGCTACAAGTTTGGAATTTTTCCAGATTAATGGGAATTTACGAGCTTGGCTGGGTGTGTTGGCTATAGGTATATAAAGTGATTAATTACCGTATTGATGGGCTTTGGGTCGTGAAGAGGGGCGTGGAAGGGTATTTAAGTTACACGGAAAAGTGAGGGAATGATCAAATGTGTGATCGAGAGACGATATTTGCAGAAAAGTGAAATTGAAAATTATTATTTAACGTTACATAAGTAAAATGACGTCATGTACTTCTCGAGTTCAACGAACTCTAAATCAATAACGTCACGAATCCGATTTTAGTATGAATTTACTACGTCATCGGTGTTCAGACGACATTTTTAAGGGTTTTCAAGCAGGGGAGGGAGAGTAAACGTCAATAAATTTGGTCAACGACATTACGCGAGTAACAGAAAATTCATCCGAATTGAAAAACTCGAGAAAAAATACGTCAAAAATTTCGTGAGGTCAATACTGCGTCGTGAAGTGCACGCATAGGTCGATCAATGACGTCATTGTTCTCTTTAAATACGAATTAATGACGTCGTTGGTCGTTGGTTTTTGGCAAGATTTATTAAAGTTTATCAGGGAAAGGAATAACGGATCTGAATTTGTTGGTGGCCAGGTTTACTGAATTTTTCGCATGAATTAATAATTTTATATTTTTAGGTAATTTTTCAAATATTTTTTTGAATTTTTTTTGCCAATTTAAAAAATTTTTTTCGTCCGTTATTTAGCTATTTTTTTAGTTGGTAATTTTTCAACTTGAATGCATAAAACTTGCCTCGAAATTTAATTTTAAAATTTCCAATTCCTGTAATTTTTCTTTTTACGAAAATACTTATTTATTATCAAGAATTTCTCTATTTATTTCATTTTAATCGTTCTGATAATTATTGTAGTTTTGTTGTTATTTTTATTAAGTTTTTTTATTAATAATTCTTTTTAAAAATAATTTTGAAACGAATTACTTGCAAATTTTATTTGCATTTTTTTAAGAATTGAATTTAAATTCTTTGAAATATTTGCATTAATTTTAATCAAAATTCGATTTTTATGTGAAAAAAAAACTACCAAGGTTAAAATTTAAATTGAAAATTGCAAAATGAACTTGATATACCTTTATCGTCGTATGAAATCACTTCATCCTGCGTCTTTTTTTTCTACGTTTTTCCTCCTGAGAATGTAATTTTCTCGAATCTCAACGAATTAAGTTTAAATTTATGATCCAATTTGACTAAGTTGATTAATTCTGGCGACAATTTTCTCGGCATAGGTGTCCTTGAAAGTTTTTAACCAAGTGCAAGAAATTTGATTAAAATTAAAATTTTAATCAATTTAGATACTTCACGAAGTAAAAAAAGTGACGATGACTTTTCTGCAGAAAATTTTTTTTTCAAATTTTCCCAATAACTTCTTCGTACCTTCGTTCTTCTTGTTACATTCGTTATTCAAATGATACTAATGATGTCGAATTTTCCAATAATAACAATGATGTTATATGAATCTTCTCAAAAACATAATACCTCCTTCATTACGTATATTCGTGTGTAATTGTTTACCGAGAAATTTTTCGCGACGTGTATTGCGCCTATTGCGAGAATAAATTACAACAAATGAGTATTTTGAAATGAAAACCTATTAGTCACGATATTTTGTAAAACCCGATCGTGTCTCGTGGCGTATTCAAGGGCGTCGCACCTCCAAAACGAATCAAGTCGAGCTTTTTATAATTTTCTTACTATGTATAATGTGAGCGAAACAACTGACGCGTTGGGGGTGAGAAGAAACGAGGTAGAGGAGAGATTTGCTGGTGTATGTTTTTTGTTGTCGAGGAAGCCTTTCACGATGGCGTTGGGGTTCTGATTATGTGCTAGAAATTGCGTGGGAAGTTGAAGGAGAGGTACAGGTTGAAACATGGTTTCTTTTTATAAACGCTAATTTCTTTATCGAGTGAAATTTCACGTAATTTGGCTTATCAGAGGTGTATAAGATGGCTTCCTTTAGCCTCCCTCTTCCCAACCCCCAATTGTGTACAAGGTAGGTGTAAAAACGAAACGAGGTTGTAGGAAGAATTTTTCTTCATAATGAGATGAATTTATTTATTAGGTAAAATTACATACATGAAAAGAAAATTCATTTTATAATTTTTCTAAATTTCTAAAATGTACTTTTTCATTTCGAAAAAATTTTCATAATTTGGCAACTCTTTTAAAATCAAATTTCACGGCTGGTTTTAATTTTTAATTATTTTAAGAATTTTTTTTAAAGGATTTGACCCAACAATCTTAGAAAGGTGTTTCTGTCGTGCTTAAGTTTTTTTTTTTAATTACTTGTAAAAGTGCGAAAGTTTTCGGCAATCTGCTTTACCATTTTCGAGGGTAATTAACAAATGTCAAGGTAAATTGTTGAAAACTCCTGAGCTTTTTTTTCTAGTAAAATGAAAAGAACTTTTACGCATGTTTTGTTCTTATCAGCATCTACTACAAAAATAGCGTATTTTTTTCAACTGAATAAAATATTTTCGTCAATTTGATTCCTTTTTTTTCGAAGTAGTATTTAATAAATGTCAAGGTAAATTTTTTATTTTTTCAAATGAAAGAGGAAATAATTTTTTTTGATTTTCAATCGCCATTTTGTAAAAATAACGCTACGTAAATATCTCGTAAAATTTCCGGATAAATGTGGTTTTTGTTTTTTCATGGAGGAGCCGAAATATCTTAAAAGGTGTTTTATTGTTCTAAAATTAACGATTTTGGGATCCTGCGATTCAAATTTGACTAATTGAAGAATTTTTTTGGATTTCAACTAATTTTTTGAAGTTTTTAATATAAAAAATGTATTATTTAACATTTTTAGAATTATTTTTCAAAAATTCAATAATTGAAGGTTCTTTTCCGTCTAGAATATTTCCGAAAAATTCCAGCCTTTGAGAAATTCTCGCAAAAAGCTCACAGAGTAATCCCTTCCTGAGCAAAGAAAGAACTCGCCGTGTAGATTTACCTTCTATAGTATGACGAAGAGAATGAATGATGAACGGAGGAGGAGGAGGGGGGTATGTATATATGAAATGCGGTTTTTTTGGAGCATCTCCAAGAATAAAGTTGTTGTGTGATCTGTACTCTTTGTTTACATTACATTTCGAAAGATGATTTCCGATTAAAAAAGCATTAAAGATGTATCGTTTGCGTAATTTTTTTTACGTAATTAATGCACTTGCTAATCATATCACAAATAACCTTTTTTAATAAACCAACGCCAATTTCAGATTCTCTTTGAAGTCTAAGCTCAGTGGATGTGTTTCAGATACGAGTTCTGAAATCGAGGAATTTTTTCAAATAAATCAATTCATTGGAATGAAATTAATTTCGAAAAAAAAATCTCGACGTTGGGCTGCGTTTGACACGTTGTTTTTTTTCCTTTTACGATTCCAAGTGGATGATTTATTTATTAAGGATTTTATATCGAGTATACGAGTATTTTCTTTTGTTATCAAAATATGACAAAGTTATTGTACTTGATAAAGCGGAAAAAGGTTCGATGGGCGAACGTTCACGTTAGTGACAGCTAAGCAACGTAGGAAAGTGATGACTTGTGTGGCATCATATTGAACACCTGTTTGAATCTTTTTGGCTCGATACCAGTTAATAAATTGCAATGCGCGCCTTTTTTTTACGCAGCATCATAAGGCGAAAATCTACAAGCGGTGAGTCTGGCGATAGAGAGTTGTATGTGAGGATCTTCGATAAAAGGCAATCCGCGAATCTTTCGTATTGGTGCAAAATTACGCGAATCTGTCGTGGAAAAAAAATACAAATCGGAAGTAAGGATACAAACACTCACCTGAGTTTTCAGGTAATACATATTGGTGCATATGTACGCCGCCAGCGAAACAAGTATCACCGATGTGGTAACTTTAATCCAGAACGATTTGCCTTTCGATAAAATTATAAAGCGCATTTATCTCGATGTAAACAACCGTGGTATACATGACCGTAGTAAATACAATTTCTCGACGTAAGTGTTAGCGTACGCTACATTCGTGTGAGAGTGATTCTCCTTTACCTTTTTATCAACGCCGTAGCAAGTTCCTAGGATCGAGAGCGGAGCGCATGCGTATGATGCCGCCTCGGCGTGTGCACGGTGGCACGAGCGATCAGGCACGGCGCTGTAAACTTTATTCCCGAAAGTTTACGCGCCTTGTGTCCCCGCCCGACGAGGGGTTTCAAATGACGTAGTTGGTAATTGAGGATGGTTAAGTCGCGTCGTAATCTTCTCGGCGTGTTTGTTCTTGGCATGGTTATGGCGTATGGGCAAGTGGCGAAGGGTGGTTTTGGAGTTTTTCCTACTACAGGCAGCGCGAGAGTTCAAGGGTGAATCTCGGTTGTGTTTTTACGAGTTTCGACGTGTAAGAGGAATAAATGCATTGTAAACAAAGGTGTTTTGGTAACTCTTCTCCTAAGGGTATTTTTCGTGTTGAGGTTTACCGAAGTTATCCCAACTACTGGAATGCGTGGAGGAATGGAATCGGAGGAAAATGGATATCGACAGTCGAGACGGACGAAATAACAATTGGAAAATTGTATCATTGGGTTCTTTCGAACGCATTTTAAATTACACATTTGCCAAAATATTGTTAAAATTGTTCCAAGTTGATCAATATTTGCTAAAAATTGCACAAAACTGTCAAATTATTGTGAAGCTGATTAAAACTGATTAACATTTGCTCAAAATTGCATCAAAACCGTTAAAATGTTGTTAAAATAGTTGAAGAGTCGATCAAAATTCCATTAAAAACGCTTAAAATTCCGCAAAGTTGTCTAATTATTATTAAAGTTGTTCAATATTTGTTCATAATTCCACAAAAATTGTGTAAAACGATTAAATTTGTGAAATATGTTAAAATTGCATAAAAACTATCAAAATTTAGTTGAAATAGCTTAAAGACGATCGACGTTTTTATTTTTAATTATTATTATTTAACGTGCTATGTACATCGATGTTTTTTAAATTTGCTTAAAATTGTATAGAACTGTTGAAATGTTGTTAAAATAGTTCAGAATCGTTCAAAATTTGATTAAAATTGCTTAAAATTGTCAAAATGATGTTGAAATTGTTTAAAGTTATTCAATATTTACTTAAAATTGTATAAAAACTGTTTAAATAATGTCAAAACAGTTGAACATTGGCCAAAATTTATTTAAAATTGCTTAAAATTACGCCAAACTGTCAAAAAGTTGTTGAAATTGTAAAAAAAATGATCAATATTTGTTGAAACTTGCATAAAAACTGTTAAAATGTTGTTAAAACAGTTCATAATCGATAAAAATTTGTGTAAAAATGCTTTAAATTAAGCAAAACCGCAAAAAAATTGTGCGAAATGATTAAATTTGTGAAAAATTTGGTTAAAAGTGCATAAAAACTGTTGAAATGTTGTTAAAACAGTTTAAAAATTTGTGTAAAATGCCTAAAAATACGCAAAATTGTAAAAATGTTTGTATTTTAACAACATTTTGGCAAGTTTGTGCAATTTTAAACTAATTTAACTACATTTTAACAGTTTTTACGCAACTTTGAACAAATATTGAACATTTTCAAACAATTTCAACTACTTTTTGACAACTTTGCGTCATTTTAAACAATTTTAAACAAATTTTCATCGATTTTGAAGTATTTTAACAACATTTTAACGGTTTTGATGCAATTTTGAGCAAATGTTAATCAGCTTTAATCGGTTTCAACAACATTTTGACAGTTTTGTGCAATTTAAAGCAATTTTAAACATATTTTGATCGATTCCAAACTACTTTTACATTAAAATACGTTATTTTGAAAAAAAAATACACCAGTACTGAATTTCAAACTTCATATTACAGAATACGAAAAAGTTTGGTCTTTAACGGTAATTTCCAGAAAGTGTGTAACATCTGCTGATTTCGTTGGTATTTCATTCACTGAATAATAATGGATTACAGATGTTCAACAACTTCCTGATAGCGAAATGTGCTTTGTTATTTTATGATGACGAGCATAAAGACAATTTGTAGCGTTCATTTGCAAATGCATAAAGGTGCTGGAAATTTTCGAATGTGCGGATTATCCTGGATTATTCAGAAATGGACGTAAACTGAATTTTTAGTTGCTTTATGCATACTTAGCTTCTTTGGAGCCATAGTGAAGGATTTGAAAAATTCAGAACCTCGCTGGAGACTCTAAAATGACTAGAGAAAACGAAATTTGCGTGCTCTATTATTTTTAGCAGCTCAGGTTGAAAAAATCATTTTCTTGAACGTAGACTTTTTTAGGCAGTTGGTCAATGTCTTGTTTCAGGGATTTATACACTTCCGTGTTTTCATTATCGCGAAGCAACTGACCGTTGAAAAATTGGACAAATTCTCCGCCCTCGTTTTTGTTATGTATTTAAATAATTAAAAGGCTCAAATTGACTATCCGTCATTTAGCTTATACATAATAAAATAAAGCCAATGAGTCATCGTTTGATCAAATATTCCTCGTAAGTAGCCTTTGAAATGAATGAATTCATGGCGATCATTATAATGCGGACGAATGGCAAAAGTTCAAAGTTCTTTTATTAGGTTGCTAAAATTACGGGTCGTTAACGGTAAATAATTTTTCACTCGATAAAAATGATTTTAGCCGCTTAAGGAAAACTTTAAACGCGACGAATAACCGTTAATTATAACACTATGACAACGTATATATATGATGCATATGTAGTAGTTTACACTCAACACGAACATTTTATAGGCTAAAGGAAACGCGGGGTAGGATATTCTTAGGATTTTTATAGTACCGAATGGTACTGATGGAAGAATTATTAAAGAACGTGGGCATTGGCGAACGAACCCCGAAATGTACGACGAATGGGTTCGAATATTGTAAAATCAATGCCGGGGTCGTCAACTCGACGATCAGGGTTGCTTAAAATATTACGCCGAAATGCGCGTATCTATTGATATTATGAATGAAACCTGTCATCGAGGGTTGTTGTACTCGTTGAGATTTACTTATATTAGCGATTTGTCTGCGTCAAATGAAATGTTTTCTTGGCCTTTTTTTCGGTGCGTAGAAAGCCCCTTTCTGCAGCCTTGACCCGTTTTATTATTAATTTATTCCCGGTGGTATTTCCTAACGCAAAATGATCGTTTTTATTTGCGCGATACCAAGAATCGTTTGATGAGTTTATTTACTCGTTCAGTGGGTCGTTGGATTTTGGAGTTTTTTAAGCGAGAGTGAAATTTATTCGGTGATGAAACGTCATCGAAACGCGTTATTTGGCGTGATTACAATAATTATATGAGGAAAAAATTTAATTTAATTTTTGATTTACTTCGGGTAATTGTGTTGAACTTGTCTATGCATAAGTGTTTACTATGATTTTATAAGTTGATTTTTTATGCATGTATTTCTCGTAACGTACTTTGATTGGTGGATAAAGTAAGTTTCGAGGTTTGAAGATACATGGTGACGATGGATTGGAGATAGCGATGATATGAAGAAATTGTCAGATATACGCGACAGAAAGGCGTCCAAGTTGTACACATTTTCCCTATCATATTTCTGTTTCGTTGATTATTTGATGAGTTGGCTGAACCGTACACGTGTGGTAGAGTTCAATAATATCTTATCTCTGTGAAGTTTTCTCATAAAATGATTCAGTTTTTGTGTGATGAATCGTTCACGAAGTTTAAGCTATGTAGGTTTTCGCAGTATTCCTCAATATTTGATTTTTGATAGAAGAAAAACTCATTTTTCATCGATTGAACTTCAAAAGCCATGCTTTGGGTTTCAGATATTGGTGATGTTGATTTGAAAAAAGTCTGATTCGCGAATCGTTCACAAACGGAAGAATTTGTTCGATGTAATTATTTATTGACAAAGATCCAAAGGTCGAAGAACATTAATTTAAAAATTTTTTGAATTGAATTGAAATTCACCTTGATTATCAAATTTCATAAAATTGTCTCTTGAAAGAATCGTTCACGAACGAAATATCCCATTTTGATATCAATTGCTCGTGAACGAATGAATTTTCTTGATGGTGTTTCATTAACGAACGATCATATTACTCTTCATACGACCAATTTTAAATATTTCTTTTTCAAATGGATCATTTGTTGACGAATTACCAATTTTTATATTGATTCGTTCGCAAACGATTTGAGAATTTGGTCATTCAGTGAGTCACTCTATTCATTGTACAAAAGTTACTGAATTTTGTTCATAATAATTCATTTTTTAACAAAAAAAATGAGTCGTTCGCGAACGAAAACATTTTTTAGTAGGGATTCATTTTTATACAATTAGGTTGACTATCATGTGATCAATATGAACAATTTCTTAGAAAACTAATCATTCGCGAACGAATCAATTATTTTCATATTAAATCATTCGCGAACGAATCAACCATTTTGATATCGAGTCATTCACGAAAGATTCTATAACTTTTATGTTGAATCAATCGCATACCTATCTAATTTAAGAGTCAGTTTCAGTGAATCAGTATCAGGGGGAATGATTCGCGAACGAAATAACCAATTTTTGTGATAAGTGATTTACGAAGAGAGAAATCAAATCTTTTGAGAACGAATCTTCTGCCATCGAATCAATAATTTAAAATCATTCGCGAACGATTGCATGTGAAGAACGTTCATAACAGGTGAATCAGTCGCAAATGATTCGAATTTTCAAGAAATTCTTTTCAAACAAATGGTTCATTTGCACTTGAGTCATAAGCAATTGACTGTCATTAACCTCGTGTAATTTTTTTCGTTCGATTCGTGAACGCGGAAATCCTTCTCCAAAAAGCGAAACATCGGATTAATTTAACTCGAGATTCTACCGATATCACTATACAGATCAAGTATACCGCATATTTTATGCAAATAAAACGAAAATTGATATTCAAGCGTTATTGTTACGTCATCTAAGTTGATATTCGTTGAAAAGATGACGTTTAATTTATCTCATAGGCCAGCCGTAAGATTCTGGATCGTTACTGTAATTTAAAAAGGTCAATTGAGGTCAATGCCAACATGAGCAGAGTCGAATGCTGCCGTATTCTAGGAAATAAAGGAAGAAAGATGATTAGGTGTAATTGTGTGAAGGTAAAAGGAAATGTAAATTTACTGGGGGAATTAAATTTTATAAAAATATCAAATATTTCGATTTTTTTTGTTCGACATAAATATATCAAATCTTTTTTGGGCATTTCCTCACGTATTCAACTCGCGATTTTTTCCTTCCTTTGACCTAAGACGATCATTAAAAGCTCTCCCACACAAGAAAATAATCCGATTCAAAGATATAATCATTCTTGACAAATACTATCTGCCTCGAGCCTCGAGGAAGCAAACTCACGCGTAATTGCTCTCTCGTATTAAACGTTTTTAATTGACATGTTCATACAAGAGAGAACCTGCTATGCTATTATTGCCTGATACAAAACCATATCAACGTCCGCGGTTATTGAGTTGATGTTTTGAAAAAAAAAAATGAGAAAATAATAGCCTGGTTAAACGATGAATACGGTTTGAGATGAAGAGTCGTCCTTACTTTTGTTCGTTTCACCGTGTCCATCGAAAAGAGGAACTGATTTTTCAAATATGACTACTAGTTTGATCTGGATTTAATGACGGACGACGTGAGGTACCGTTTTATAGGGTTAATTGGACTTCCTTAAATAATCCGCGATTATTATCACGCGAAATACCATGGAGATGATCAAGAGAGAATAAAAAAACACATCTTATGTATATTACGATTTATAATTTATCCTTTTATCACCGAAGGATCGTTGACCAGTCCCGAAAACATAATTAATTTGGCGTCGTGATTATAAATAAAAAACATAAAAGGTCTATTAACATGAAACCGTATCTGGATATCTTCGAATTTATCGAGATTATCTGGAAAATAAATAGATTCCATGTTCACCTTCTGCGAAGGTATATCTTCGTAGCTTTGTCTTCGATAGGAACGCGGCAGGAAGAAACCTCCTAATGATAATTGTGCTCCGATGGTTTCGTGCGATATCTCCAATTGCAAACTTGTCGCCAATTTATCGATGATAATTTGCGAAAACATACTAGTGCTGCCGAGTTTCTGCATGTATGAGTTAATGCAACGAGCCCATTTGAAATTGAGAAGCGGCATTTTCACGTCGACGCACAAAAACGTATGGTATAAACTTTTGATTAGATTATTATAATCCGAGATGCGAAATCTTTGCACTAGAGAATTCAGCGAAGTTGTTTTATGCGGGAGTACGATGTAAAATGCGAAGTGACGGTTTTTGTATGGAATTGATATAGCTTCGTATTTCAATACGTCGTTTCTCACGTATGGGAATTGCTCTTTCATAGCTATCATTTCGGTCATGAATTTACCACGATCGGCGTTGAATATTTCGCTGAAAAAAAATGTTGAAATTCAATGACTGAGTTGTGGAATGCTAAAATGTGAGGGGGAGTGAAGTTCAGGCCGAAGACGATAGTTTTTCTTATTTTGTGTTGGTAGAGAAAAGTAGTGGCAAGGAGAGATTTTCGATTGCACGTATCTAAAATGCGAAATAATCGTAATTTGCGTTGAAAAGTACGCAAAAATTATTCTTATTACGCGTGTCACAAGTTATATGACACGTGTCGTCATCCACGTGACACGTGTTTCAACTTTGGAGTACACGTGTCAGAAAATGAGCAGTGTATTTGGGAGTGTTTGCGAGATGTGTCATTGCACAACGTACACGTGTAATTTTCAATATATATCACGTACCTTAATTCAAGTGATACTCTCTGAAATTACTGACACGTGCAATCTATTATACCTCAATTTGCATAACACGTGATAGTTGTCATACTACTTGAGAAATGTGTAGTATGAGTTAAAATTTAATTTATACCGCAAAATGCATGACACGTGTCGACTTTCATATGACACGTGCCAATTTTTACGTGGCACGTGCCGCCTTTTATATGACACGTGTTCAAGAATTCATAACACTGATTAAAATGCGTAACATTGTTTTCAAAATTTTCATATTAGATATTAAACATGCTGTCTCGTGACACGTGCCAGTTCACACGTCAAGTTATTTATGATCTTCACTTGAATTTACATTTTAATCTTCAAATTGATACTCACTCGAAAAGCATATCGTATTGTGACACTTTCCAAGTCTCGTGAAAGTACATCGGACTCGTTACTAATAACTTCATCACCAACGCCATCTCCGCCTTGAGTACACTAGGATCTTTACTTGTATCACCAATCCAGCTGTAATAAATGAATTCACCCTTCCATTAGAATTCTTCAGCATCTCTCTTAAACCATTTTCCCGAAGATTAATGTTACTTACGCGTGGACCAATTCAGTAACGATATCGTTACCTTCGACATTAGTCTTATTGAGCTTCTCGTAGAAAAACATCCTCCAATCTTTTAACTGCAAACCATCCTTCCAAGATAGACGTGCGCTTGAATAATCCTCGCTCGAATACCGATGTATATACTCAAGTACCTTTTTCAGTACCTTTTGCACCTTCATCGTGCTGCAACGAGTTTTTATCGCGTTTGTAATATACAATGTATAATACCGGAAAGTTCACCGGTGTTCGTGCCTAATCACTATTCTTCTCCCTTAATGTATGAGTATTGATTAGGGAAAAACACGTATGATGTAATTACCACCTGCACGCCGCCGAAACCTACACAATTCGGAGACATAACGCGTGTCTGGCGTATGTGGAAAAATATTTTTTTTTTTTGGTAAACCGCACAACCCACGATTCGTTTAAATTTATTTTTAACTACGAGGGTGATTTTTCACCCGTTATTTACAACTGCGTAACTGTTTCGTGGAAGGATTAGTGTTTTTTTTTTCTCTAACGAGGTTCACGGTGTTCGGTTGACCTTATTTTTTATTTGCAAATGTTATTCGAGCTCGGGAAATTTATTGCGATGGGGTTTGAATCTGCGTAGATTTGCTTTTCTACTTTATGAGTTGCTAAAGATTGCGAAAAATATTCCCCTTGGTATTCTCGCCGAGAGGTGCGAAAAGAGGGTATTCGGTGGAAGTTATTTCAAAACTAGATTTAGAAATGCTGCGAACCGCTGTAAGTAATTTACAGCGGTTAGGAAGGATTTTGCTATGTAACGCGATAAAAGGTGAAGCACCCTGCAGCTAAATGTTGCTCGATGATTGAACGAACAATTGAATGGATACGGTGGAAAAAACCTGACAAGTTGGAAAAAAAACTGACAAGGTGTGGTAATAATGAAAATAGTCTTGAATATTCCTCCAATCGATATTCAAATCTCTACTTTTTAGCTTTGAGGCAATTTTTTAATTTTCCCATAATTTTTCTGCAAAATTGACTCGAGAGTTATGAAAAAACACCGAGTAGAAAATTTTTTGCGAAATTGCTGCCTAATCAAGAGCAAATTGTTCCTTCGAAAAAGTGATATACTTTTTGTTTCTATTTCACCTTGTGACTTGTCAAATTCCTAAAATTTATTCAAATCCTATTTTATGAAATAAAAAATTTGGTAAAAGTGTCTCAACTCTTTTATTAAATCTGTCTAAGTAGGTGACACGTAAAATCCATATCCTATGTGACACGTGTCATATCATTTGGCGCATGTCATTCATTAAACTTCATGTTTGTTTTTTCAAAAAATTCGTAATTTTTGTATTTATGACACGTGTCACGGGTCGAATACATGCGTTGAACACAATTGCACGTGTCACAATTTCTGCAATAATAATTTAAATTTATCAAATTTTGAAAAGTACTAGAGAAAACACGTGTCATAGTGTATTGTTGGCGGGTGTCACGTTCACATTACACGTGTTGCAACGTATTTCAAGTGAAAAATCGTGCGCTGGTACCGAAATACAGGTGACTTATATTGCAGTGCCATCTACCGCAAGTTTTTGTAACACTTTTCATTATTCACGTGTTTTGACACGTGTCATCAAATTATGACACGTGTCAAATTCATTTACAAGTGTAGTGACACGTGTCATCAAATTATGACACGTGTCAAATTCATTTACAAGTGTAATGACACTTGTTTTTAATTACATTTTACGTAGTAAGTATTCTGATAGGTGCCATAATTTTTATGACACGTGTCATATGCATGTTACATATGCAGAGACACTTGTTTTATATTATAATTTACGTGATACGTATCAAAACGCTTGTTACATGCGTTGAAACGTGCTGAAACGCTTTTAAGAAGTGTCGTAAAAAACGATTACTCAGTTCGGTACTTCGCTTCCTTCTGCGGTTATTCATTCTCTATTATTTTATCTGGCTCTCTCTTCGATTACGAATTCTTAAAGAAAACCTTTGTACTTTCATGTATCATCATGTCGTCTAACTTATCACGGATACTTTAATCACTTACTCGATATTTTTGGGTATTTTCAACATGTGACATAGCTCCTTCCTCGGTACGCCGGCCGTTCTTATCGCGACCAACACGGCCAACTCGTAAATATTTATCGGAGAAAATACGACATTCTGCTTACCTTCGGTTTCGTTGATTAATAACCTGTTTAAACGTATCATAAAACGTAACAGACCATTTTGAAGCACCTAAACGCGTACATAGCACGTCGTAAGATTTTAATCGCATCTCAGAATGAAATCCGTATCGCGAAAAGAATACTTAATAAACTCACCGGTAAAAGGTACGTGTTGTTTATATCCCCCGGTGTGATTATTTCAGCGTAAATCGTACTAGTAAAATACAACGTGAAAAATATCCATAGAAACATGCTCGAGAATGGTGAATTTTTAATGTGTCATTTCAGCAAACCATCTTCTTACGTTTCTTCGATGTCTACTGATCTTATACGAAAAGGTTTCTTCAAACGATAAAACCAAGTGATAAAAGATGTATACATTAATTTTTTCCTCGTTTATATTCGTCGACCGACGGAAAATAAAATATCGAGTTTTTGTTATTCGAAAGTGCTTGACATAGTTTTCATCTTTTGAGGACTTTTTGAGAGATGATTTCGTTGTAAATTTTAAATTTCGTTTTCTAAGGCACGAAATGTGGGTCGAATTGTGAAATTCGGAACGAGAACGAGAAAGCTAAAAAATATCTTGATTGTGTAACTCGTCGATGAGTTTTTTTATCGAGATGCTCGATCGATGTATCGAGATAAATTTCTCATCTATTAATAAGGCTTTCATGTTGCTCCATCGGAGATTGTGAAATTCAAATATCCAGCTGATTCGTATTTCGCGCCAAATTATTATAATGTTTATTTTATTACGTTCTTATAACTATATAGAATTCGACTTACATTTGTAATATATCTATATATGATAAATAAACTTTTCCAATTAATCAATTCCTTCATGATTTGGCATAGCAAGGTTCTCAAAACCAGTGAGATGGATTTTAAAAATTATTCAATATGATATAATCTCTAATAAATTACTCGATTCCTTTATCATTTTGTTCTATTTCAAAAAAACGTAATCTGCGAATTAAAAGTTTGAATTAAATTTCCAGTTGATTAGACGTGTAGTTAATATGTTTACTTAATACTTACTCGATTAAAAAATTAAATCTTTACCGATTGCGAAAAACCATACGATCAATACGACGATATCTTCGATTAACCAAAATGGTACGTGGGGACATTTGAAATGCATTTTTTTGAGAATTTCTCAATGACCCGAAGTTGTTTTATTGACTAAATCGACGTTGAAAGATTTATGGCGTGAGTTTGTTTATCAAAGATTGAAGCAGACGAGATTATTGCAAAATCTAATTAAAAATGTTTCGATACGGGGGTAGGAGGGGTTAAGCAGTGAACACGAAGATTTTCTTATCTTTGTTTTGGAAAATAACACATGATTGGTTGTGGTGGAAATATTTAACAAATGAATTATATTCTGAAATGATCCTGAGTGATGGAGAGTAGATTTTGTAAGATGAGCAGAGGAAGATTTGAAACTTGAAAAAAGAGGTCTTGACGGCGCCGTGGAGCGGATGATAGGCAATTCTTTCAACATATAAGTTGAAAAATTGTTGCAAAAATTTACTGTGGAATTTTGTAAAATTGTATGAGAAGGGGCTGAAACCTTTTTTTTGTCAAAGGAAACAAATTCACAAAAGTTTTCTTATTTTTTTACCCTATGAAATCTTGTAAAAAAAATTGAACCGTTTAAAAATTTAATCTACAGAATAAGTCGAACCATTAAGATTTTTTGAAACAATGGATTTTATTGTCGAAATAATTCCAAATTTTTCCAGTCTGATATGAATTTCTTTATATTTTAAAATTCACCTCGATACTTTCGACCGTTATCAAAAGAATTAAAATCTTGTTGGAAAATACTACATTAATCTCGAGAGGACACAGTAAGCTTGGCATCTCGTAAAAAATATTTTTAATAACCTAAGCTACGTGTGAAATATTGACCAATGTTTTACTCGCAGTTTATCATAATATCGCGCAAAATACAGTGCACAACTTTACTCCGCTCAAATCCCCGTTGTATAGTAATTTCTCGTATTTTTCTCTCGTTATTGTTCTCCTGTTCGAATTTTTTTTTCATTTTCAAATTCTCCGAATGCATAAAACAAACGGAATATGAAAATATGGGAATTTTTGCGCGTACCTAATAAAATTACGAGCTCGTTATTACAAGCATCGTATCTTGAGTGAATTTCGTTAGAAAATAGGAATTTATTATTTAAATTAAAACATCGCGGGAATATGTAATTTTACAGAAACATCGAGGAAAATAAAACATTGCTTTATTTTTTAATGAAAAAATATAAAAATTGTGGAAGTTTTTGTAAAAATTTCATTCGCAGGATTGTAGAATTCGAAATGTCATTTCGAAGCGGTAGCTGTGAAAAAAATGACGTTTTATTTTTTTGTCGATATTATTAGATTTTAAAATGCATAAAAAATACAAAAATATTTAGACTATGTAAGTTGAAGAATTACGAAGTGAATTCTCTTTATTTTTAATAGAATTTTTTCAAAATAAGGAGTCATTAATTGGAGTAAATTATCACTCACCGATGGAACATACTCAAAGTAGGACGTACATCAAAGCAACCGACACGCCTATAGATAAAAACCAACTCAAATATCCAATTTTTGATGCAAAAAAAGCCAATCCAGGTGCAATACCCATTCCAGCTCCAAGAAATGCGATGCCATTAGTGCCAGAAATCGCTAATAACATTTTTTGTTTTTCTCAGAATTCACTATCAAGACGAGTTCTTCAATTGACGAACGGTTTTTAATGAGTGTAATTGAAGCTCAAATCGAGATAGGATTTTGATCTGAATTTGTTTGATTTTATCGCAAAATGGTAGTTAAATCGTTTTATTAATTATTTTAAATTTCCCTTTAGCGTGAAATTACGAGGATTTTAAAATATGCAGATCGGTTTGCTTCGATGAATTATTAACGATGAAATTGAACGTTGAAGGGTAACTTCCTTTTTTCCAATTCCTGAAGTTTTTAGGAATTTTGAATCTGTCTTGAACTGAATGTGCAAAAACATTTTATGCGAAGATACTTATTATGAAACAAAATTGGCGTATAAAATGAAAAATACGCTGGGTACATTTTTATTCAAAATTAATAAAATGAATTTATATTTAAATTGATTATATAAATTTATGAAAAAGTACAATATAACTTAATAAATCCCCATGTAGAATATTTCGCGAATTCGTCTTCGCTGCTTCATGTTTCAACATGAAAGGAGATTTTCCTCTCCTGATCACTCATTTCTAAACACGAAAATCAGGTAAATTCGACAATCCCATCAAGTTTCTAATTCTAAGGTAATACTTACTTTCGAAAATTGAACAACCAAATCACGAGAAGCAGAATAATACCGAGGATGGGCGAAAGATACCACCAAATTTGTTTAAAAGCTTCTAAATCCATTTCCGTTCACAATTCGATAACGAACTACAACCCGAGGATGTTTTGGTTTTAAATCGAATAAGGTATTTGTGAGTTGAAGTACGTAGCCAAGATAAAGTTTGTTTCTCGGTTACTCGAGGTCATTCTTGGGTCATTAATTTTATTAAATTCCGTTTTATACAAATAGATTTGTTTATCTATGGAATTTATTTCTTTAAAGTGGGGTGTATTTTGATAATTTAGTTGAGGAGATTGAAAATTTATCAATGATGGGATAAGTAATTGGTTTAATTTAAGCGATTGAAAAGGGTTTTATTGGATTGTGATATGTTGTAATTATTCAGCATGGAGGAGTGAAGGAACAGCTATCGGAGAAACATAAATCAGAAAGATTAATGGCGACTGATATCCTTAGTTTTGATTTAAGAAGTTTTGATGATGGTAGAAATACGGCCATATGTAGATTTTCATTTGTGAAAAATCAAATGACCTTGTCAGGTGGGTTGAAGAATTGTCAAGGTCGTTGTGATGTGACAGGTTTTGATTCGTTGCGAGTGGATTTTTGTTTAAATACAATTTGAACGGTTTTTATTGGTTTGAAACCAAACGACCTTGACAAGTGAACTATAGAAGCATATAAGTTGGTATAGTGTAAGTGGTTTTGGCGGGTTAATTGTTTGAATGTAACAGGGTGAATTGTTTTGAAACCAGACGACCTCGACAAGTGTGTTCGCAACCTCAAAGCAACATTGATGCGACCGGTTTCCATTGCTGAAATAGAATTATTACCTGAACCTGGATTTTTCAATGTTTTGGATGTTCATAGATGAACACGAATAAATTACAAACGACCCTTAATTATTTATTACACGTGACATAATAAAATATAAAATTTTACGTAAATCATGAACATTTTAATTTCCTGGCCATCTTGTGATTCATTAAATTATTTTCAGTTGAATTTTCAACGTTGATTACCATATTGATGGAATCCGAAATATTGGAGTTCTGCTCGAAAAATAAAATATTGAATGATGGATTACAGTAATTTCGGAAATTCATCTTGAAACTTACTTTTTCCTATACTTTGTCATAGTCCAGCACATAGAAAAAAATACCAACTCACCATTAATCTCCGTATTTCATCGATAAATAAACTAAATAAAAAATGAACCCAGTCACAAGAGTTACCCCGAAACAAGCCCAGTATTTCACATTCGTACAAAAATCAGGCATTTTTCTAGCTATTCGTCTTGAAAAATTGATAAAGTTATTTCGTAATTCACGTAATGAATATGAACAAATATGAAAATATTCCAATTTTACGACTTATCATGAAATTGATATTCTTATCGTGTATTTTAATCAATTATTTTATTCGTTTAGATTTTTCATCCCAGGAACTCAAATTTAAATTTATAGAAATTTCAAATTACCTGATGACATCTTGAATATGGGAGTCTTCCAAGGATATCTTATGGTTGATTTTCCAGTCTTTTATTTACTGTTGAAAGCAATAAATTTATTACTATTGAGAATCTAATCATAAAAATATAAATTATTGAAATCTTACGTATTGGAATGCAAACTAAATCGTAAAATATATAAACCAATATACACAACCCGAGGCATTTCAACATCGCTATTATAAATTCTTTCCACCAAGCGACATCCATGTTGATTAAATTTTGAAAATTTGTCTCAATAAAATGCCTTTCGCGTTATAGACAACATGAAATACGTATTTGGTGTTTAATTTTAATTCGATGAAAAAATTTCATATCGATATCGTATTCCTTTTGAGTTGTGATAAGCTAAATTTAACGAATCGACGTTATTTGAGTATTTGAAAAGTATAAATATTATTTATTTATTTATTTATTTGATGTTTAACGTCTCAGGGTTATAATATAACATAAAGTGACTTGAAATATTTAAAAAAAAATTGAAAATTATTATTTAAAAATTAAATTAGATTGTCAAAGTTAATATTATAAATATAAAATTTTGTAATTTATCAAGTCATTTTATTTTTATTTTATTTTTTTTGTTTTTAATTTTTGTACTTACTTTAATTTTTTCCATTAACGTATGTTTGAAAAATTACTGAATTTGAATCTGAAAATTTACAAGTTGATTGAATTATTAATTTAATTTTTTCAAGTTTGTAGTTTTTGGTTCTTACTTTGTTTGTACGATTTCTGTGGAAATGGCCTTAAGGGTCGAGCAACTAAAAATAAATAAATAAATAAATGTAAATCGTATTTTTATTTTTTGTCAATTATCCAAAATGATATTTTGAATATATTTTCGAGGGTTATTGTAGTTTGTACTGTTGAAATTACGTAAAATGTGTATTTTTACTGAATAAAAATTTCAATTTAATCAACTAAAAACTAAATTGTATTGAAAATATAATTTAAAAAAAAGATCACATATACCCAAAGTAGATTCCGTAAATTAGTTACTTTTTTACAAAGTAGATGTCGCTTTAGAAATGTTATTTTTTACATTTTAATTTTTTAATTTTATTTTTCTATCTCAATTTTTTATTAATAATTCCAAACTTCTTACCTTCCTAAAAGCAACCGATCTATACTCCCTAATTTAAACAAACCTCCTCAGCTCCCACGTCTCTAGCCTCTAGGCTGTACACGACGTGGCTAAATAAAATATTAAAAAAAAAAAAAAAAAAAATAAGTCTGAAAAAAGAATTCAATTGATTTTAAATCATTGTTCAATAAAGAATTCAGTTTATTTTTATTGCATTTTTTTATTTATTTATATCTAAACATGGTCGGTTCAAGTTTGGTAAAATTGTAAAAATTGACGTGATTACAATTCATGTATTTAAATTAATGTTGATTTTTAAAAATTCTTTTTGTTTAATATAAAATTTTTTTTGGTTAATTTTAAATTTTTGAAAAAGTATTTAAATTATTCGCTACATTGTTTATCAAATTTTTTTAGTTATCCTGATATGGAAAATGATTTGTTTCAACGACACAAAAGAAAATAATGCGTTTATATGTTTAATTTTTTTTATTTGTACGTGTGATTTTTCAATTTTGTTTTTTACAATTTTTAATTTTTTCTCCAATTTAAGAATTGTCAGTAAACTGGAAATAATTAAAAAAAGGAAAACATGATATTTTTATGTTTAAAACTTGAAAATTTAAAATTAATGCTTCTTAAATACTCATTTCAATAAAACGTAATAAATCAATTGACGGAAAACTAATTAATTAGTTAAAAGTAATTTTATGATTAAAATGAAATTTTTTTCCTCAATCATCCTAATGAAGCACCCTTCAAATATTAATTCAAATGTTCCTTTTTTTAATTCTTTATTTATTATTTCAATTCAGATTTGCGTCTTAATTGATGTTATTTTAGTTGAAATTTAAAAAAAAATCAGCGAAAATTTACATGAAAAAAATCTAGTTTTCTCGACGACTTATTTAATTTCGTCAATAATTACGACCTAAATAAAAACTTGAAAATAACTCCGCCATTCGATATTTCGCACTTTTTCATTTCCATCTCGAAGCGTTAAAAAATAAACGAATTTACATTTCTTTCGCATAAAGACAAATAACCGGGTAATTTTTCAAAAGCATCGCTCAAAAGCAGCGTTCGCAACCCTACAACCTTTTCTTATTTAAAGAACACGTTTAAAAAGATTTATCACTTTTTTTAAATTAAGAAACGACCATTTAATCTGAGCATTTGTCCGCGCGGGTAATTGTTCGAGATTATTTTTTCATTTACGACGACCTCGAAGTGATAAAAAGGCCAGTAGATAGTTGATAATACTCGAATTAAAATAATAAAACGTATTAATCAAGGTATAAATACGCTATTAAAGCAATTAACGCGGTCGAAATTTGTGCCCCTTTTTGGAAACAGGCGCTTCTTAGAGTTGTTACCATGTTACGGCTAATGAGTCGTTAAAAGTAAAAGCTGTAAAAGGCAATTGACTCGGGAATTTTGTGGCTGGTGAATAGGAATATTAGCAGAAGTGTAATATACTTTTACAGCTTTGTACTGTTAATTGAGCATAAGAGCGCTTTGAAGACTCGTCACATTCGCTAGTTAACATTTATAACGCATATCAAACAAATGCAACGTTTCGTTTAAGTGGGGTTTGCATGGAGATCTTTATGAGAGTTTCAATTAACTCGATGCTGGGTGCAATTCCAAAGGATTGAGCTTTTGGTTTGGTTCGATTTATGGGCAATTTGCCGGGTAAATTGATGATCTGAATAAATTAATAATTTTGGGGATTACACGAAGAGAAAATTTGGTGGAATGTTGAAATTTAGTAACGTTGATTTCACCGTTGAGAACACCATTTTTAGATAGAGTGAAAAAAAAATTATAGTGATTCAATTTCACTTAATATTCAATGTAAAAAGGTCATTTTTCAAATTTCTAAAAATCATCGTTATCGAAAAAATTCAAAACAGCCGAAAACTTCATTCCTTCATTTTCCAGATGTGAAGAATCGAACGGTTAAAATTCTGCAAAAAATGTAAATTTGAATGGTTTTGAAATTTCTATGGTTTCTCATTCATCCTTTCTCTTCTTTGATCAAATCATCAAATTTTACCTTTTTTTCGCATTACCCCCCCCCCCATCTTGCTCCCTAAACTGTTAAAAAATTGAATTTATCAGCTCATTGCCTTTTTCCCGTAAAATATTAAAATTAGTTGAATGAATATCAAAATGAAATTTCTTCGTATTGTATAAATAAAATGGCTGAAGAAGTTGAATCGGATAGAAAAAAAACATACGCATTTTTTATATTAAAATTAAAAGTTTTCGATCTTTAAAAACTTGAAAAATTTTTCGTAATTGGTTCGTTTTCTGAAATGAAGAGAATGAGGATGGGGGGGGGGGATTGACAAATGACTAAAAAAAAGGAACATGTTTTTGATATTATTGCATTCTCAGACTTGGTGTTGCTCGAAAGTTGACGAAAAGCTGATTGGAACTTTTTGTTTCGTTCGAGAAGAAGATCGCCAAAAGATGGTGAAAAAGCTTATTTGCAATTTTCTGGCAATTTTCCAGAAACGCTCACCGGAGGTTCCAGCAAACTTTTGGAAAACTTTCTACAACTTTCGAAAAATCTTTCGACAGTTCTCCAGAAATCCTACAAAAACGCTCACTGGAGGTGAGAGCAATTTTTTAGCAATCTTCCAGAAACGTTCTCCTGAAGTTCCAGCGAAATTTTGGGAAATTTTTTACAACCTTTCAGTAGTTTTGGAAATTTTCCAGAAATCCTCTAGATATGTTCACTGTAGGTTCTAGCAATTTTTTGTAAATTCTCCACAAATGTTCTATGGAGGTTCCAGCAAACTTTTGAGAAAATTTCTGCAACCATCGAGCAACCTTTTGGAAATTTTCTTTAAATCCTCTGGAAAAGTTCACTGTAGGTCCTTGCAATTTTTGGCAATTGTCCATAAATGTTTTAGCAAACTTTTTCGAATAAATCATGTTTTTGAATTTTCTTCGTAATTTTTTGTGTAATTTTGTTGGCTTTCTCAAGTTTTTGTGTCAACAAGTGTTCTTCCCCCCCCCCCTCATCCTCCGTACCCCTTAATCTCTTTCTTCCTCTATGAAAAGACTAACAATTTAAAAAAAATTTTCGTGTACTTCCAGTATAAATTTGAAACTTAATTTTTACATAAATCAACTTCAATTTTTTCAGCGGAAATTTTTCTTAAATATTTTCCATCTAATCAATTTTATTAAAAAAATCGGCAATTCACGTAATAAAAGCAAAAATCACCTCATCTCGTGTATTTCACTTTCGATTACGTAAATCAGTCGACCTTCGGTTTGAGATTTTTAATCTGTCGAATAAGGTCACAACTATTAGTACATTGTTTCTTTTGAAAAAAAATCTCAGGAATTGAAATAAGCTTCGATTTCACGTCCTAATTTGTTCATACTTAAAATTCAACCTTCGTTGATTTACTCGTGTGACGTTCATTTCGAAATTTTGGCACTAGGAACATCTCTCAAAATGGGACTCATCTTTTGAACTGTCAATTTGGTAATTTTCGCGTATATCTTAATAAGCGCGAGCAAAACGTTGGAAATTTCTAATGGACTCGTTGGAAAGCTGGACGTAGCTTGTCAAACGTCTAAAAAGGGTTGTCTATGCATTGACGATATCTTAATTGCGTCCGAAAAACCACCTCGTGTGCGCTCATTAATTCCATTAATAAGAAATTACATTTCATTGTGTGTGTGTGTGTACTGTGTACCCGTATTTAAGCGTATGCGATGATCGGGTAGACCTAGACGGCGTTATCATTAATAATTTGTGTTTTATGGTAGCCAGAAAAACAGTTGTTTCGGGGCAATGTACAAGTACCACTCGTCGACAGTAACGTAACAACATCAGCATCGGTCAGATGCGTTTTTAAAACTTCGTGATTCGCGAACTCGAACTCGTTAAATGCTCTTGCGCACTATCAAGCACGTGCTTTTTTTTCAATACTTCAGCGAAAAATTGTAACCGTGTTGATTTTTTTATGGAATTCGAATTATGTAATAGATGAAGATTGTATTGTGATCGACGTTGATTATATGAAGAGGTATGGTCGATTTTTTTTACATGATTTTTTTTTGTCACGTATTTTTTTCCCTATTGAATTCTTTTTTTCGGAATATTAATTTAAGAATAATTCTGTGTGTCGTATATAACTAGATTAATATTATTTAATTAGAATATAATGCGATTCTTTCGAAAAGGAAACAGTAAATTTAAATGTTTCCTTTGAACGTTACCGTTGTGTAGGTAATCTAGTAATTTTTTTAATACCGCAATGAATTACATTTTTTTACTGTCGCATTTCCACAGGAAGCTCTTGACAGGGCACCTGTTGCTTGTATATTTATAGAGGTTTGGCAAAATTACTCGCCGGTAATTGGCATTGTACTATTTAGGATGTATTTTCGATGGAATTTTTATGTATTTGTTCGTAGTTTCCGTTTTTCCCCGTAAAATATTCCCGAAGATGAGGGAAGCAATGGTGGAGTTTCTTTATAGTACGAAATTATGGATTTTTCCACAAAGCAGGAGTTGAAGGGGAGGGATGCTTTTCTTGAATGGTTGAAAAATTAGGGGAATACGTGATCCTTTGTTTTGTGAAGGAACCTTATTTAACCTAAGTTGAGATTTTAGTGGAATTTCGAAGTTCTAAGTGAACATCGAGTTCGTGGTTTTTTTCGGTAATTTTTATGAATTTTGTTTTATTTTAAAAAGTGAAATGGCTCCGAGATAAACGAACAAGAATCTGTTTCAATGTTAAAATTTGTTGCTTTTCAACGTTTAATTTACATTAGAGGCCTTTTACGTTTGAAATTCTCAATTTTTTGTTTCAACTCCCCCCCCCCCATCGCCTTCTTCTCGACTAATCTGCATTGTTTATTCGGACTACTTGAAGAATTTTCTAGATGAGTAATTTTACTTTCAAAAAGAGTAAAAAATTTATGTGACTTTCCAAATATGTTAATTTTATTACAAAGAGAAACATGAAATTTTCTTGGCAGAGATTTTCATGCATGTTTTTCAATTATTACCAATTTTTTTATTTTTTTATTTCGTTCTTTCGTTCTTTTCTGCTGGCTTGTTTATTTATTTACTTCATTTGAATTCACTTTATTTTATATATTTGGTATTTTTTTCTCTTTCACTAGAAGAGGAAAGGGAAAGGAACGATTTTATTCATAAAAGTTGAATATAAATAGTAATTATTATGGAAAATTGGTGTATCAAAACAATCTAACGCATCAGTTTTATCTTCACCAACTCAAGCTCTATTTTCTTTCGGTTTCAGTCCGAAATTTGAATAAATGATTTAATTAATGAACGAATTTTTCTCCTCGAAATTTGCTTAAAAGTATCGTAAGGACAGCTACCCCTCCCCCACTCCCCTTTCTGATGATTTGAATATCAAAACTGTTTCTGGCTAGCGTGTTTTAAGGACTGATTATGAAATATTTTGGATTTTTTTTTAAATTATTTTCAAAGTGACCCCAGATGACGACAAATTGAATGTTTTCATTTCGAGTTTTCTTTAAATTGATTACGATTGTTGTGAATATAAAAGAGAAACTTCGAATAAAATGGAGGATTTTCCTCGGAGCATTTTCTTCAATTATGTCCAAATTTAGAAAAAATGATAATATTTTGTTTAATATTTTTGATACTTATCTCGACTGTCCAAATGGTATCAAATTCCCTTATTTTCAATTGTTATCTCAAAAAAAAATTCCTTCACCCTTCGTTCCTATTTTACTGTGAAATTTTTCTAGAATTTTGTACAAGTTCAACAAATCACGCGAAATTTCTCCATCAAAATTTTTCCATTAAAACTATTTTTTTTAAATTGTTTTCGAGAATATTACGATTTTTGTTTTTTTATTCAACGGTTTTCGAAAGTGATAATTTCAATGTTAGAAGAGATAAAATGAAGTTTGGCTTTTGTCATTATCAAAACTAGCAACTTTTTTCCAAGTTGGAAGTAAGAAATATGACCATTTAATATCGAGACGAGTATAAACTTCGATACGATATGAAAGTATAATTTATTTTGCTTTGTTCACGTTTCTTGAACCTAAAAGCTCGCAAATTCTCGTCGGAGTTGTCGACATCTGGCTTTTCGAACTTCTCTCGTTGTTGTGGATTCTATTTGGGAATTCTTTTGACGTAGTTGTCATTGTTAACTGGACCGAATCGTGATATAAAAATTCAATCCGACTAATCGATTTTGAAGTATTTGAAAACTTTTTCAAAATTCGTGAATCCAAGCGAAGAAAAATTTCTTGAAACGTAGTGAAATTTGATGGAATATTTTCGTTTCTTTATCCTTCCCCCCACCCCCTCCAATAATATTTGGATTTTTCAGATGTTTGATGGTTAATTCGGAAAAGAAATCTGTATTTCATCTCTTCTCTCGCTTTTAAATTATGAGCAAACGTAGAAATTCGAAACATCAACCTTGTCTTTTATTGAGCTTGTCAATGAGAAATTTTGAACATAGCTAATTCACGTCTCTTTTTCGAGGTAGCCCTTCATTAGAAATATCAAAGATTGTAAACCATCTTAGGGGAGATTTCGGATACAATTCCACGTAAATCATCTGCTCGTCAAAACATCGTCGTATTAGCTGGTATACGACATTACCGACGCGTATCCATCTCCAACCCCTAAATTGTTCCTATTCTTGGACCCGTATCGTATGATTACCGAGTTGAAACGCGTCGTGGTGTTTTTTTTTTTTCCAAAAGGGATGTTATTTTTACCTCATTTGAAACATCGGTATACCACAGACGGGCGAATAGGTGATTAATTGTTATGTCTGGCATATGCGACGATATCAAATTATCGGAGTAATTTTTTTCAACGTAACGTTATGGTAGTTTTGGGTTACGTTATCGTTACCAGGAAAAATACCGAATCGTTGATCGCTAATACGACTCGCAAGGAATATTATCAAATTGCGTAGAAAGGTGCGTGATTTAGTAAATTCAAAAGGGTTTTAACCTATTTCTTACCAACGGTTAAACGATCCATAACTTCTATTCATGCATTAATAAACAATCGCCGATATAAAACGCCGTTGAAAAATTACACAAAAGAAACACGGCCGACGTCGAAGTAGCATTTTGACGAAGACGTCGTGTTGAAATTTCCTAATGTCAGCCTTAGTTTTCGTATTCAAATTACGTTCGTGTCGATGAAAAACGACGAAGAAAAGACAAAATTAAAAATACTCCGGGTTAATTTCGTAAACTTCCGGTTTTGCGAGGTTATCGTATAATTATTCCGGTAATGGAAACGAAATGCCGGTTCTGTACGATTTATCATTTTCGTTTGAAGTACAGAAACGTGAGTACGATGGCCGATAGGGGAGTTTTCATCGCGAGGGTAATAAAAATTGAACAATTTTTATGCGATCCTCGTGAAATAGGTCGTCTTTTCGAGTCACGCTATAGAGTTTTGCGATGACCGCCGTCTAAAGTTTTTGAAAGGTTATTCGATATTATGCGATCGTTTCATATTGAGATTGTTTCTTTGGATTTCTTCGTTTATTTGAGATTTTTTGTAGAAATTTGAGAAACTTGTGAGGAAGAAAATTGAAAAGAAGAGAAATTTCAACTTTGTGGTGACGTGGTGGTGAAAGTAGTGAAAAAGATTCCAAGAAAAAATAAGAAAATAAATAAATTGAAAATGCGAAATATTTTTGAAAAAATTCCAAATTTTCTTTGTATTATTTTTAGTTGTTATTTCTTCATTTTTTGTATTTTTTTTTTCATAAACTTCATTATAATACATTCTTTTTTCTTTAATTTTGATTTAAATCACAGATATTCTCCTAATTTGAAATTTTTTCTGTAATAAATTTGAACTTGTTGACGGAGGTATTAAGGTAGTGAAAAAGTAGTAGTTTTTTGACAACGAAAAAACCATTGGACACTGAAAATCTTATCAAAATCTTGGAAAAAATATCAATACATTAAATACCACTGAAAGTCGATGGTTAATGAATTCATTTTTGACGTTATAATTTAACATTGTTGAAAAAAGTCGTTAAAATGATCGAAAAAGGAGAAAAGAAACATTGAAATGTGAGAAACTAAAGAGTTGATTCACTTGTGGAAAAATTAAAGAAAAACTGAAGAATATGAATCCTGATAAAGGTAAAATAATGAATACTTCACTGGAAAATTAAAAAGAAATTCAATTAAAAATTATTCAAAGTTGCCCTTTATCGACAACTTTTCATTCATGAAATTTTGAATTACTTGATACGTTTTATGCAAAGGTGTTTTTAATAAAATTAAAAAAAAATCAAATTAATTAAATGTTAAGCATAATTACATTATAACGAAAAAAATAATGAAAACGGTGAAAACTTTCAAGTAATGAAATGGGGGTGGAAAAAATGAACAGTGAAATCCCACGTCTTGGAAAAAGAAGACAAAAAAACACGTTTTTCACTTTAAGGAGAAATTTTGGGCCAAATGAACATTTATCCATTGTTTTATTGGTTGAAAAACGACTAAAGAAAACACTGAAAAAAGTATTCAAATAATAAGGAATAATTGTGGAAAAAACTTGAGCAAAAAATCATCAAAACGTGAACAAAAATAAAATAAAATAGTCAAAAATCTCAAAAATTTCATAAAATTAGTAAAAACGAAAGAAAAGAAATTGTAAAAGTTGCTAAAAATATCCATAAAAATTCGAATAACTTGTTACATGACCTTCTCCCTCTTCCTTCTTCTTAAGAAATCAACCCATGTTAGATCTTTGGTAGGAAATCCTTATTTAAAATTAATTAGGTAGGTATATTAATTTTTTTTCCAAGTGAAAATTATACTACTTATACCATGTTTTAATTTCGTTGAAGACGTCATTGTTTTTAGTGAGAATTCAACATGTGTCGTGCTCATGAGTGATAATCTGAATATTTTCATGTCATGATAACATGTCATAGACGACAGGTCATGTTATGATGACAACACGTTCAGGAGTGTCATGTGATCATATCATGGTAGCATGTCAAGTGACATGATATGATGGCAAGTCATTGTTATGGTGACATGGCTTGTGACATCAAATGACGCGTTCGTGGTATGACCATCGAAACTCTGAAATGTATAAATATTTACTTGAAATGAAATGAATTTTATTTCAGTTATTCCATCATATCCAATTAAAACTCGCCCTGCTCTAATTTTCGTAAATTCCTCAAAATACGATCTCAAATTACCCCATTTGACCATACTTCTCAATAGTCTTCATTTTCTGGCTATAATTCGTTAAAAACTACGAAATTCACCCAACGTCAAAAGTTCATTTTCTCATTCGAATGGAAAAAGGCCTCAGTCACGAAATACCACACCAAAGGTAAACTAGAAGTTAGATTTACGCTTACAAAACTTTTTCGCGATATGGTCCTCCTCCTCGAGCTCTGCTACACAACGTAGCTGTTTTACATGCGTCGCGACACGAGGACCTGCTGGTACACGCAAACGGAAATTATACTCGCATGTTAGCTCGGAATACATTTGAAATTCTTTAAAACTACCATCGAAACGGTTCTTTGACCCGTCACCCATTAACGATTTATTCGAGTCGAATAAATAGTGGAAATAAGACCTGTAAAAAATTTCGCAAATCTGCAACTTTAGGAGCAGGAAAAATTAAACAGACGTCTAGTCAGAGGTTAAGATCCGGACGTATCCAAGCAATTAAATTTATTCGCCATGTGGTCCGCCGGTGGTCATTTTTTTCGCAAATCCCCTCTTTCTCGCGGTTTAATTATGCTTAATGGAGAGAGTTTTCTGTAAATGAAAATTAAATGGAAATTTCGTACGTTGATTGGTGGGCACGAATTTACGTTGTTTTTATCGATTTACCAGACTGGCGAATTATATCGAATACGTTTACCAGTTCATTGCCAAATGTCGTAGTTTTAATGCAAAAATACTCTCGTTATGTGAGGAAACATTTATTGAAAAAAGAAAACAACGAGGTTAATAAACGACTCGTTTGGATGTATATTTTCATCGATATTGGTGTCGTTTTTTGGTGGACGAGGATTTTCTGCGCTTTTCTAGCCCCTTTTTTGTATTTCGTTTTATTATCTAAATTGGCTCGATATTCTTGAATCATCGGAGCGTTTGGTTTCTTTTACACTCTGCGTCATGATTGTTTAGGTTTTTTGTTTCGGGGTTATTTCGCTGGAAAAATCGCCAAATTGGTCGGAAGGGATGAGTGTGAGGTGTGACGTCATCGTGACCCTTCTAAATACATTAAATTTGTCAGTTTTTGTCGGTGTCGTCGTTTTTTTTCGTATCTGTGAAGTTGGAAATTTGCGTGGAAAATGGAAAACCCTTCTTTTTGAAATTTTTATCGTTTTCCATACTTCCTAATGAATTGCATTTAATCAATACAATCACGATGGCACGTTGGTATGATGATGAATACAAAATTGCATAGAATTTCTTCGAAATTGCGAATTTAAAATTCCCTTGACGTCATTCATAAGTGATATCTTTGTATTGAAGTATGAATCGCGACGTACTGTGCTACTTGACGAATCGGCGATACCCATAGGTCTAAATTGAATACCTCTGGTGACGTTTCCTCGAATCGCTGATCGCTATTGAAGCGAATTTCTGTTTAATTAATGATGTCATTTTAGGGCCATCCTGTCGAGTGGTTCATCAAACGAGTCATTTATGTCGGGTAGAAGAAAATGAGCTCATGAGTTGGGAGCATTTTATCGAACATTTATGACATTTTTTCAATCGTTCGATCTGTTTTATCTGAGTCATAGGGTACTGTGTTGTATAGAAAAATTATTACCTTATTTTTCCAAGTACGATGAACCATCGATGTATTGTTCAGTAGGCTTTCGACTTGGCGTTGGGAATTAAAACAATACGATCTTTTGAATTTTTCATCAAGGTTTCTCCTCTTAGACTTGAACGTTTCGTTGCTATAGGTGCGAAAAGTTTGGATGAATTTGGTGTAACCTAACAATTGTATTTGGTATAATTGCGATAATGAGTCATATTTATGGGAATTAATTAAAAAAATTCTCATTTACGTCGGCGACTTTGACGTACGAAGGATTGAATGCCGATTTATTCGTAACGCCTGGAGCTTTTGAAATTCGACCACCTGGTTATTGTGTTGAAAGTGCGATGCTCTCTTTGATGACCACCCTAGCGATACGATCCGGGTTCGTGTCAATAAATGGTCTTACGAAACGTATCGAATTACCGAACGACCTAGACCGTGAATTGTGAATTTCGTAGAGGCCGTGTCAATTTTCCACGATGGATTCATAGGGCGTATTAACGAAGCTGAGTGAATCAAATTACGTCGCTTTTGGTCGGAAATTGGGTAATTTTTTTATAAATTGACGTAGGGGGTACGATCGATATAAATGGGTCATGAAGTAAAACGCTCGTTCGGCGATCTTCGTTTATGAAGCCAACGAAAAGTCTAATCCGTGATGAAATCGCAAATGCCATTAGCTAATTTGCACGTCGAACTGGGAGAAAATCGATAATAAGGTAGTAAAAGCTACGTGGTTGAAACGTCTGTTGAAAAGGCTCCGTAGACGCTTATCGCACATGAGTTGGTCAGTGTATTTGAGGCAATGGAATATCTTAAGTACTTCCGTATTTAATTGACCTCCATGAAAGGGTCACGTTTCGTGCAATGATTTACTAGATGGTATTTTGATTTATTTTTTACACAATTGTATCCGAACGAAGTGAAATTTCGCGCGGAAAAATTACACTTGTAAAGCACAAGATATAGTTGTGGTTGAGCTGATAAATGGAATGTCACGTACTGCGAAAACCTCCATCAATAAGGTACGAGAATATGTGCTAGATAAATGAAACATATTACTGCTAGTGTTACCCGAGCTGCGGGCGTTTAAATTACCATATAAACTTACCCCGAAGTGTATAAAATCGCGTGCAGAATCGCCGACCGTCCGGCGACATGTCATTTGGTGACTCACGAAATAATTGCTTCGAATTAAAGGATATACAATGATGGGAAATGCCCCAAAAACGTGACGCCCTAGTGATTCGAAAGATGGCGCCAATTATGCGGCGATGAACCGCGTTTGGTGTTTGGAAAAAAAGCGGAGTTTTTGTCATTTGGCTGGCGGACGATGTGGTAAAGGATAGTCTGCAAGTCTTTCATTTTAGCATAAATTGGCACGGTGCCGAAATGATGCTGCAATGTTATTTATACGGTGAAAAGTCTCGTAGTGATTCTCATTATGTGACTAGTTCGTAGTTGAGATATGTAACCTTGAATGCAGCTCTTTTGAATATTTCAAAAGCGGATTTTTTCGTGTATTTTGAACCTTAGCGAAGAACATATCCAGAGATGTCTAGAATTCGTGTATCGTATTGTTTTGCTGATTATTCAAGGACACCGTCTGGTGTCAATTTTAATACCCGTAACATCCGTTAATTTTATAATCGTTTTTTCATATGTAAGCTCGTTAATAAAAATTCAACTCGTAATGTGACACGAGTTCTTGACTCGTGATTGATTTACACATATTGGTCGATGGGTTGTGGTTTGTTACCAGTGGTTAATATATCGTTCGTAATGGCTCAATCGAGTAACCAGTTTGAACTTTGCGTCGTAAAAATTGCATACGAAATCATAGATCGGTCGAATGTAGTCGAAGTGGTCAAGTACCGAAAACCAAGGCTCGAAATTAGTATTAGATTCGAACTTCGTGTACTCTAAAAACCTTGAAATCGATATATGCCCTGATTGTCGTTAGTTGTGTCCAAATTTGTTCGTGTAAAGTTTTGCATTTGTGTTTTTCTCTCGTATATCTCAAAAAAGATTCGTTAGAGGGTGAAATTGACGCCATATTTGAATTCAGCGCCCCTAAAAACCATGGAATCGATATGTAACACGAGTTTTTATCATTTTCAGAACCCCACCTAGTTTTGCTCCCCAATCAAGCTCCCCATTATTACCTCTTATCGATCTCCTCACATATTCAGAAGAACTGTTGCTTTGAAATATCATCTCTTCAAATTGTCGCAAATTTACTCGATGTTTGAATTTCTAAGAATCAATTGCATAAATTACTCCTCCCCGATTTTCTCCCCATCTCTCCCCACCTTACTCCTTTTCATGTTTGATGTTTCATGGCTCGCGAAAAACGTTAATTTTGACGAATCTCAATTCTGTTACTATCTCTTTTTGCTGCTGGTTCTTTCGTGACGTAGCACATCGGAAAAGAAAGAATTGTGGTAGGAGGAGTGAGGGGAACGAGGAGGAATATAGTGATGGGGATACAAAAATGATAAAAAATCGTCCCGTACATCGATTGCATGGTTTTCGAGTACGCTGAATCCGAATCCGGTGGTATTTTTAGAATTAAACGACGTTGCTCCGAGATAACAAGTACTTTTTACTCTACAACGCCGTTTTAACCGCTGGAAATAAATTTGATGTTTTTTTTTTCAACGTGGTATTCGACGTAGTTGTAATTAAAGCGGTCGCTACGAAGTGTCCTGGACGTCGTACAATTGTTGAGATTTATTTTCTCCGGTCTGGGATAAATTCTACATGGTCGTAGTACCCGAAACAATTCGTCGTCGGACTACGTGCATCGAACACGATTCGCCATTTTTTAGCTCCTCGACGCAATTCGCGTTTGATTAATTGTTTAGATATGTAACGAATGGGGATTTAAGACTTGGATGTAAAAAGGGAAACCGGGCCTACGCTTTTTAACGATAGAAGGACACTGGGGAATATGACATGAGATGGCAAATCGGCAAACTGAATCAAGGTACAGGACGTATCAGATTGTCTGTGACGTGAAAGATAAAAAGAACCGGGGATTTCTGAGAACAACTTCTTTTCCGAGTCACTTGGGGTAAAAGCGAAATCGTCTTTTGGAAAAGTTACGCTATCGCATTTTGCTCGATTATCGCACCGATGAGTTGTCACGGGAAAGTTTGACCATGCTGATGTGCTCGTCACCAGATGGAAAATTTTTACCGTTGGTTTGTAATTAAGAAATGGATGCGTTGAGTATTACGTCGAGGATACCATTTTACCAAAATATCTTAGAGAGGGTTCCTCGCGAAGAAAGTTTTGCAAAATTACAAACCAGGGCGCGAAAAGATCGCGGTGTGTGAAGATTTGATGAACGCGAGGTAACCCTTCTCTTTTGCTTACATCCGTTTTAACGTTTCACAAAAAGGATTTATTCGTTTGTAAAATGCCGACGAAAGAGCACTTTTCTGAGTGATTTTCCATGTTGATATACCTCTCCTATATTTCCATTCCTTCGTCGTCCTTTGTATATATTCAATCATCATGCGAGGACATGGAAATACAAAAAATCAATTTTTTAAACGCCTTCATCAGCTTTTCTCGTGTGCTCTGTTATGTAATCTCGCGTCGTTTCCTCGGACGAGAAACGTAAACAAATTACCAACTCTGATTTTACCTTATCGTCGGAAATTTCTTATCTTTTTTAGACCGGATAAGCCGAGAGCACGTACTTTCTATTTATATGAGCTGAAATTATAAATACACGTTGGGCCTATGTGCGAAGCTGCGAACGTACCAAGTGGTAATAAAAATTACGAATCGATGTTCGATTACAGAGAAGGGGTTCGGAGGTCAGGAATTATCGGGTTTTATGCATATAATGCTCTTTTAGAGCGAAAAAATTATCTAAATTGGAATATTCCGTAAATTAATGAAATTATTCCTAGAAAATTAGAGAAAAAGGTATTGCATAAAAAACAAAAAAAATTATATCAAAATTTGAAGAATAGTCCAAAAATGATATTTTTTTCAGAAAAATTCATTTAAAAAATATTTTTAAAAGACTTGATTTGTCTTCAAAAAAATATATTTTTAGGTTCAAGGTAAAATTTTTTGAAAAAAAAATATTGGCTCAATTTTCACTTGAAAATTACTCCAATAAAGGGTGGGGGAGCTTCATTCTTTCTTTCGAAGGAATATCGAGTTCCTTTTCTCGAGAAATCGATAAATTAATGAGGTTTTCGTTTTAATGCTAATTAAGGACAAAATTAAATTCACAAAAAAATTATTTCCGTAAAAAAATGAAGTAATTTTGAACATAGAAAAAATCCAATTTTTGTGCCTATAGAACTTTTGAAAAAGAATTAACAGGTGAAAGGTTAATCTCGCTATTGTAATTTTTCATCGTATTTAAAGAAAAAGGGCAGCGGAGTGCAGGGTGCTATGTTGACGTTAACAATCCATGAAAAGCCACGAAAAAAGGTCATGAAAAAGTCATAACTGTCACTTGGAAAAATTTGTTATATACCCTGAGGAATAAGTTATGGAAATTTGAAGGCCATTAGAAAATTGAAAGGTTCATTAGTTAACGTAATAACGCTAAAATATCGTTAAAAAATAACAAAATAACGCTTGGTATTAAAATTGTGAAAACTGCAAAATTTTTGTTATTCAATTTAAATTTCTGTTCGAAAATAATATTTTAAAAATAAACGATAAGAAACAAAAATTGCGAAAAATTGCTTCAAGTGTTAAAAAAGGTGATTAATTTGCATGAAAATAAAACGCCTTGATGTCTATAGCGTATTTTGAAATTCATCTCGAACCCCTTCACTGGAGCAAATTATCATTTCCTTTGATACGTATGTACGAGTATTTCACGTCGCGATAATGCAAATTTCACGACGCCAAAAAAATAGTAAATTAACGAACTAATGAACGAATTAATTACATTCACTTATTACGAACGTGTTAATCGCCGAGGACGCGATGAGAACATAAGTGATGTGAAGAAAGGGTGACAAATGATTCCATCTTTCCACTACGTAGCCCCCCTTGGAAAATCATAAGAGGGAATAATTTGCGGTCTAAGGAAAAATTTTCCCTAGCGTCATCTCGCGTTACCATGACGACGATTTAGCAGCTTCGCGAAACTAACTGTGCGAAAATCTCGACTCGGCAAATTACTCAAAGCGTAAGTGAAATATTACGTGTGCTTTGGCCGCGCCGTCGAGTGTAAAGATCGACGCGCTTTTTTTGATCGATTCGGGTTCCTCGTAAAGGAAATTTTTACTTATCGTTTAATGGTGTGTAATAAAATAGCAGTTTTTTACTTTTATTTATACTTTCGGTGTGTACGCGAAAATGTCGAGGTTTAAGTCGAATGTCGGCCTTCTGTAATACGTCTTTGTTCGGACCAAAATGAAAACGAAAAGAAGTAAACAATATCACTTAACAATGGTCCGGACACCTCATACATCATTGTCTAAACCGCAGGTGACTAACTCGAAGCAATATTTGGAACGCGACTAAGAAAAAAGTATATATTCGTAATTATATCGTATTGTTATGATAACAAAGGGAAGATGACTGTGTTTCCGCTATGTTTTTCCTCTGTTTTCGGATTCGTGATTTTTTAAAATGCGATCTATATCCGATGATGCATTTAGAAATAATCATATAGCGGTGACACGAATGGGGAAAAAATCAGACCGATCTGAATCATTGCACGTGGAGTCATTCGGTTGGTGCATTTTATATTAAAATTTTCACGTTGGTTTTTTTTTCTCTTCGTAGCATACGAGAATATGAAGTGTACCGGGACTGTTCTGGGTGCTCCAAAGCGCCATATTACGTTCGTTTGGATGTGGATGTTATTCGTATTCAGTTTTGTTTTCAATTCACACGGATTACCTGCAAATCGTTCCAAAAAGCCGCCGATTACTGATGAAAAAGTGGTGAGTAATTTTTCCTTGTTTTTCGTGCGTTAATTTTTAAGTGAAATTCGTAGTGGTTTTTAGAAAAGTTGAGGTGTATTTTTGAATTTAGTGAAGTTATTTTCTATAGTTTTTTGGAGGCGTTCAAAGGTGGCATAATTTTCAAATTCAACTTCCTAGTTCACCTAATAATCTATCCAACGGTGAATTTTTATTAATATATTATTTTTCTTGGACTTGGGGATTCGAAACTTACCAAAATTGGGCTATGGGTGCGTTTAATTCGAAAAAAAACGAGATTTTTGAATTCGCCGTCTCGATGTACCTAACAATTGATACCCCACTCGACTATTTTCTGTGGCGTTATTTTTCTGATATTTTGAAGCTCAAAATTTAAAGGGAATCAGATTATGATTGCGTTTTATCCAAAAATCGAGGCAATTTTCGAATTCAACGTCTTTATGTACGCACTACGTAACTAACATTCGATACCTTACATGACTATTTTTCGTGAATTGATTTTTTCGGAATTTTGAAGCTAAAAAGTGGCTGAAATTCGTCCTAAAATGCATTTAATTACTGAATTAATAGAAGATTCAAATTTAACGTATTATTTTACATATCAATCGATACCCCACATGATCCACTTTTTTTCAATATTATTTTCCATTTCAGAGGGGGGTGGTACTATTGGGGTTTTTTCGTCGATAAATAACTTGCTACTAAATTCAAACATCGTAAAAAATTGCAACATGATTTGCAACTCTTATCGTCTATTTAAAAGCCCTTGAAAATGGCAGCTTTTTTGTAACCCCTAAATACGCAAATGTTTTGTCTTCCTAGACCTTGCTTTATTTTCAATTCACCAATTAATTAAAATCTCTTAATTACGATACGTTAACCATGTATGCAAAAGTAATTAGTGATCTTTCGCCTTGAGCGATAATTTTGGAAACCACTGCGTGATAATGCAGCGTTTTTTTTTTCGTTTGATGAATTAACGCCACCGCTGATATTTCGGCAAACAATTTTTTTTTTGTTATCAGCTTCCAAACCATAGATAATGTTTATCATGTGTTAAAATGTGAACGTCCTCGAAATTTATCACCCGTCTTAGGGCATCTTATTATTTATTAATTATTGCACTTCGGAAAGATACTGAAATCGCGATCTTATTATCCAACCTATCGTGGTACTTTATTTATAAACACTTTCACACATAAACACCGATGACTTAAACGATATTAATTAAACGTAGGCAGTTTTAGACCGCTACCGGAAAACGTATAAATGACCCGATTACCGAAAAGAAAAAAAAAAACAATGCCAAAGACCACGAAAATCATCCAAGTAGGCGTCATTATATCGTACAAGTTCGGTAATCGTTGACATTTTTATAGACCGGGCATTAAGAAAATGCAAATATACAGGATTCAAGGTGAATGCCATCTCCTTTTAAAGGTATATCTTTCTAATTAAAAATAAAATATCCGACGCCCATCGCCGCGTCTCCACGAGATTTTTCATCCTGTTCGAATAAACGATATATGTACTTTCCAGTCGGCAGACTTTTCCTCTCTATTGTTGGCTTTTATAGTGCACTCTGCGCATATATACCGTCTGCTAATGCAGAGGTCGTTAAACCGTTGATTTATTTCGGAGAAGGTTTTTAATGTTTTCGTTTTGTTTGTTTCTTTTGTATACGCGTCTTTTAAAAATGTTTATAACAGTTTTTATTATTACGTAAGTTACATAAGACAAAGATGTAACGCGGAGATGAAATCCTATACTGGTACTCGGGTGTTTTTCCTTTCGTCGACGCGGCGGCGGTTTCGTGTCGGTGCGGTGGTCGGTCGAACAGACGAGATGTAGCGCTGGATATGGTATATGTCAATGATGGTATACGAATTACGTATATCATCGATGCCGCGATGTCGCCGTTGTTTGTTGCGCAGACGATTTGTTCGTTGTATGTGACTCGAGCTTTTCTCGTCGAGTTAACGAGTTTATGTTGTACGTCAAAAATCGAAAAATTACAATAATTACTGTCAAATTGCCGTAATACGGGTAATTACCGTAATTACTAAATATTTTTATGATTATATTTGGCTTTTATTTGTAATTCAATTGGGTACATGCGTTTACCGCCTTATTCTTGGTAAATTACCGTAATTACCTTGTATTTACACATTATGACGAAGAATTACTTCGTATTTACCGTAATCGTAATAACTGAGCTTTTTAAGATTACTTTTCTCGAACTGTCAAATAAATTCCAATTTTGATGAATTTTAATTTTTCCATAAATTTTGGCAGTACATGAAATTTGATGGTAATTTACCGTATTTATCTCGTATTTACCGCGTATTTTCTCAATCTCAAAATGGTGTCAACTTTTTTGGTAGTTCGTGCTGAGCCATCTTGAAAATGAAATTTCTAATATTTTACCATAATTACGTAAATTTGTGGTAATTCATGGTAATTTTCAGTAACTATTGGGTAATTTATGGTAATTTGTAGTAATTTACGGTAAATATGTTGCCATAAAATCGCCAATTGATGTGATACGATTTTTCAACGATTCATGCGTAGTAAACTTGCTTTTTAAGACGTATTATTGACTGGTATTTTACAGTAATTACTGTAATTTCTCGTTTTACGTGGAAATTTACTTTGAAAGCGTATTATTTCGTAGAAATTCATTGTATTGATTTCAATATAACCGTATTTATTCGTATTGTCTTGAAACAATCCGGTAATCTTTTGCAAATTTGCAATAATTTATCGTAAATATGATGTATTATTCGGTAATTTCCTATTCAAATGGGTGATTTTTTGAAATTTTGTGAAATTTGTGGTAATTTATGTTGATTCATTTTCATTTACCGGTAGTTCATTCCATTTTTTACCGATATCTCGGTATTTAACATGAATTTACCGCAATTACACAACATTTTGTGGTAATTTCTTTTTTTTTCTCGTAAATACTTGTAAAAGTATTGTAAATTACGGGTTATGGGTTATTTTAAAGTACGATTTATTATTTTTAAAAAGATTTATTTTATCTATTCTCTGCGTCGTTTTTGTAAATTTCCCGTTTTTGAGGCAATAACGACATTTTACGTGTTGTAAGTTGAAATACAATGTTCTAATTTTATCAATTTTCGCGAGTTGATTTAAAAAAAATTTCCTTTACGATACCGAAAAGTGCAATTTAAATTAACCGTAGCGTTAAAACTTCGCAATGTAATTAAAAATCTAACTAATTGCTCTGTTACGAGGTAAAAAAATGCAAAATTATCTGTAAACACGTTGAAAATTTACTTTTTCTCGAAAATCGTATCATCTAACGACGTAGGAAATTATTCGTTCTGTTTACGGATTAAGTATGATTTAGGGAGATTAAATTTTACGAGTAATTAATTGGAAAATCGATGAAATTTGTTAATTAGTGAAATGATACGAATATAACGATATGAATAGACGAATCCAAGTATTAAAAGAATTTTCGCGCGATAACCCCGACTCGATGGTGTTGCGGAACAATTGGCCGAAACTGGTTTCCTCGTGGTGTCGCGAAATTCTCAACGAGTATCGAGCTCGATAGAGGATGTCGAGGAGACCGAAAAATGGACCTCGTTTTACGTGTGCGTGTCTACTGTCTACCGCTATTTATGGTTTTGAACTCCAGTGACATGGCGAAAATAAGCACGCGGTCGCATCGTATTAATTAATGTAGCCGTAAAATTAATGTTTAATAATTAAGCACAGAACGGGCTGGAAATTTCGACGGTGGTATTGTACACGCTACCGGAAATTTATTTGAAATGCACAACGAATGAGGGGGGATCTAAACAAGAGTTATATACGAACAAGGTCACAGATTTATCGTGAACGGAGACAACAACGGAAACGGACGGTGGCGTCTTTCAGGAAACCGGTTACTCGAGGGGGTTCATGTAAATGCCCTTATGAAAGACATTCGTGTGATTTATGATTAGATAAGAAAAAGACCTTTTTTGAAAACCTGTCGCCCATTGTGTTGGATGAGATTTGGTGTACGTGTTTGGATTCGTCAAATGGTGTAATTCACCTCGTGGAATTTCGATCGGATATGAGTGATGTTGGTTTGTCTGTGGTGATACGTGTTCGAGGAAGTGTGAAGTTTTGTGATAATTTCAATGATCCATTTCCATTACGTTGAAATTATCGATGAAATTTAAAAAAATTTAATATATTTCTTGCTTCTCTTTTAAAATTCACAACCTGTCTTCGAAAATTCCAGCTTCAAAATCCTATTAATGTTATTGATTCAAATCCGAAGTTGGCATTGAAAATACATTTTCCGAATTTCAAAACCATAACAAACACGAGCTTTTTAATTAAACAAAACACGAAACGTAATGGCGATTAAAACGAACGATGAAACAATGTGTACAATATTCGAGTAAAATTTTAATAAACGTTCGAAATTTTCACTCGTCGTGCGTTTTTGTAATTACATTTACCAAGTAAAATTACGCGATTTTCGTTTAGGTTTTTTCCACTAAGTAGTTAAGTATACGAAATGTTTAACTCATTAAAATATTAATTACTGGGAAATGAATTTTTCGGCGCGAATTTATTCGTAATAATCGAGACCAAACGGCGGAGTTAATTTTAACGCGAACCGCGTTGCCGGATAAATTTTGGCAACGAAGGGATTTTTCGTTCGTTTTCACACTATTTAGTTTATAAACCTGTCATCGAAGTGGTTCGTGCGAATTCAACGATGAAATGTACCGAATGTTCCTTTGATGTAATCTCCATCGAGACGGATTTGGGGCTTTTTTCGCCATAAGAAGGGTAAAGGAGGGAGGAATTTGGCGAATTAGGACAAGCGAGAGTGTTTTCGCGAATGGGATTTTTTTTCGGTAATTAATCGTAATTAACGACGTGATAAGTTTAAGTGGACGTTTGGATTGAAGGATCGTCTTTTTGTAATTGGGTTTGGTGATTTTGTTTCGATTATTTTTTCCCGCGAGGGAATCTTCACCGTGTTTTTATCAATTATCAGCCAATTTTTCAAGGTAGTTTTTTATTGGTTATGTACCCGAAATGGAAATTTATTCGTAAGAAGGGCGGTTGAATTTGATTGATTTTAATTTCCTAAATTTGAAAAATTTTATGCATAAATTCTTGAGGTAATTTATGACACGTTGTATCACTTTTATCATGATGGTAGGGTGGGGAGGCTAATTTTCCCAAATGATTTAGATCTGAAGAACTAACATTGATTTTATATGCAGTGTGTGCTGATTATTGCTAATTTTTTAGTCTAAAAATTTTTTATCTATTTTGAGTTGGAAGTTTCGATACGTAAATGAAGTGATTTGAAGTTTTTCCTCATTTTTTGGCGTATTTTATTGAGGTTTAGAATTAACGTATTTTCGTTATTTTTCCAAATATCGACGTAGCGTGCCCCCACCCGGAAGTTTTATGAGGTTTTTCAATTTTTTTGTACAATGCTCGAATTTTTTTGGTGAATTCGATTAAAACGTTTAAAAAATCCGGAGATGCGAAATATTTTTGAAAAAAATTACATGATGATTGTTTATTCTTGATGAATTACTAGAAATTTTTTATTAATTGGCAGCACTGTCGGAGTATGTGACGTCATTTATATTTTTTTAAATAAGCTACAACGCGTTCATTTTTTTATAATTTTAAATTAATTTTTTTTAACGCAATTTTTTCTTAATTTGAAATTTGACCTTGTTGATAGTGGGGGAGGGGGGCAAAGTTGAGAATAAGGCCATTTGTTCATAATCAATTGGATTATTTTTGTGTATTTTTCCTTTCGTTCCAAAAATCGTACGTATTATTGATATGTTCACGAATCATAATAAATATTTTAACGAAGTCGTTCGTGACCGATTCACGCGACCGAAATTTACCAAAAATTCACCAATTTCCAAAAAAATATTAATATTATGTAATTAGGAATCTCACGCGTAAAACCGATCTAATCCTTCAATATCGATCAATTCTTCAAATAAACCGAAACATTCTTTCGTAGTGTTGAATTAAAATCGCACCAAGCGTAACCGAGTCTGCTTGAATGGAACGTTAAAACCGCGACATTGTTTTATATGAATCATCTGGTCTAAAGGGTGTGAAAACCGCATAGGTACTTTCTCGAATCGGATTTAGGTACGAAATGCTTGTGTAAATACGAATAATTTCACGCGATGTAGTTTCGGGCCCGTCACATGTCACAACCTTGGGCAAGTTTTTAATTGATTTTGAAATGCGAACGAGATTGAAGATATTCATGGCTATTGGCGTTGATTTATTTTAATTTTTTGAATTAATAACCAACGATTGTAATTGAAAACGGAATTGTGGCATCTTGCGAGTTTTCCGCATAAGGGAATTATCGCATTAATTATAACGTAAGTATTCCATTCTTGATTCGCTTGTTTGCGTAAACATTTTGTCGCATAATGCTCCCGAGTTTATTTACATAGTCGTTATGTACATAACACATAAAAAGCATAAAACGCGGAAGCTTTCGTTGAGACTAACTCAATTAGAAAATTTTTCCCTCGCGACGAGATTACACAGCGAGAAAATACATGTTGCCAAAAAAAAATAACGTTATTCTAAAATTCTCGTAAATTATCGTAATAATTGTCCACAGACGCGTACATAAGACAGCATTCCCATCAAAGTGGGTGCTTGACCCAAAAGCCCATTACTCGATCAAGACGACTAGTATTTTCAAGCGGGATTTTTCATTTTGTAATTTTCACAGCCTGATTTTAAATTGCTACGTGGATTAGCTTTAGTTTGACTCATCGAAGGTGTGAAATTTAAATAGAAAATAACCTAAAGATTCGCTTTCCTTATTTCACGTTGTTGATTCTCTATTGAATTCTGCCCCCTGCCCCTTTCATCTACTCTGACCTATAAGGATTTTCATTTTCGTCGTTATTAAAAATATGTGTGTATTCGAAACGAACTCAAAGTAAGTAATGTGACGACGATGAAAAGAAAAATATGAAAAACGACGAATGTACTTTTAATGAAGCGCCCAAAATTTACCAAGGAGTGTGATGAATGACGGTTTGTCCTGAAATGGTTTCGCATGTAAATGAAAGTAATCACAGTGAATTCGTGGATTTTTTCGTGTTTTTGTATATTTTGCCGGGTTTTTCGTGGTCTTTGTGAAGTTGTGTTTTTTTTATGTTAAACGTGGCTTTACTTTTTTTTAAAGGGAAGATATTTGTGCTTGTAAATAGCAGAAGAAAGTTGATTTTTCTTAATTTTTTTCAAATACGTCGAATCAAATTTGGGTCTTTTCAATTTTGAAGCGAATTTATGAACAAAGGAATTTTTGAAGATTTATTTTATTCATATTTTTTGTTTCCAATTTTTTTTTGTAAAATTGTAAAAAAGTTGATGAGAAAATTTTTAGCGAAAAAATTTGTCGTGTAATCATTTTTTTTTATTAATTAACACAACTATGCATCTAAAAATATTCTCATTTATTCAATTCCACTAATTAATTTAACCGAATAAAATAGATGTTTTATTCAAATTTTAACTTTGCTCACGAGTTAGCTTTGATAACTGATGAGTTTTTTTTTTCAATTTGAAACGTCTTCCAAGCATCATCACGCATTCACAATATGTTCGAATGGAGGAAGTAAATCCCACTTCCCCCTCCCCCTTCTCATGGTCTCGAAAATGAATTGTTTTGCTGAAATTTAAAATTGAAAATTAACGAATTTGCTTTTCAACTAGCTTCAACTTATGTAATACAAATATAATCATTTATTATTTTTTTCAAGTAGTTTTCTTAAAATTATGGCACATTCATTACTGCCGGAGACCCCCCTCCTCCTCCCCCTCCTTCATTCGACGATGTCGACTAATATAGAAAAGGTGATGATTCAAAAACGATTACAAAAGCACCTTGATCAAATGTTAAAATTAATTTTTTTTTCGCTTTAAAATTCACAAATAATTGATTAAAGTTTCCAGAATTTAAAGAAAAGCAGCCCTTCGATATTTTGTTTGAAAAAATTTGTTTCATTATTCGTTGGTTTTGAAAAATCACGACAGTTGTTAATTACAAATTAACTTTGAAAATTCTGAAAAAATCAATTGAGAAATCGGGGGGAAACAGTCCAATACGAGTATTTGAGTAAAATAATTATTATTGAGGGAAAAATTACGATAAAGTTGATTAAAAATTTCAAAAAGCAATCAATTGATTACTACAATTGCTAAAAATAATCGATTAGCATGAAATAGGCCAAAGTAAAAAAAATTGGCTGAAAAAGTTATCGAAAAATTTTAAAAAATCAAGCTTATCTTCTCCTTCCTCTTCTCTTTATTTTATATTATAATTTTTTTTTCATCAAATTTTCAATTTAATTTTCTATTTTGATGAATTTTTTTTTAATCGTGCAATTTTACCGACTAAAATGAATATCAAATTCATTAGTTTATGTGAGAACGTTGGCAGGCCTGTCTACGATGAATTTACTTAGGTTAATGATTTTCAAGCATGTATTGGAAATTCTCTGCGATGATAACGTCATCAAATTGCAATTAAATTTGGCAATTTGAAAAACCGTTGATTCAAACGATTAATTTTAGTGCATTCTAATAGCCAAAATGATTTGGTCAATTATTCCAAATATACCAACCATTGAAAATCGAAAATAGTTTTTATGAGGAAGTAATTAATTACCCTTCGAGAAAATCTGGTATTAGAAAATCGATAACTTTTCTTTTGAAATTACCCGTATCGGTTGAATAATGCTGCACATAAGCTCTTCATCTTTCTATTCGACGAACAATCGGCGTATTTAAAAATGGCAACAAAAGATAGCGAAAAATCGTCCTTATGTGGAACGAACAATGATACATCGCCCCTCGAAATAAGATTCTCGTCGATGCGAATCTCTGTGCGGAAATCGCTCGACGATTCTTTGACTCCGAATCGTTCAAGTTCACGATGCGTAACCTGAGAGTGTTATTGTTTACTCGGTTAATTTTTTTTTCACGTCAAGTCTAATGACACCTGTCACGGTTATCGATTATCGTATTAGTCAGCTAATCCGTGTGTGTTGAGGAGCGAAGAAATGCGTTCTTTTTGTTATAAATTTCGGCGTGTGTTGGTTGTTTTCAATATACAAGAGATAATGAGATTCCACGTGTCATGGGTTTTGTTTTTTTTTTTTGAATATTTTTTTCGTGTTGTAAATTAATTCTACGCATCAAGTTGGGCGATGACGAGGTAAATCTTTCGACGTAATATCCTTAATTTATGAACACGTTGAAATGCTTCTTTTTCTAGTGAATCATTATATGTTTTATTCTTTATGGTAAAATTCCTTTATACGAATCGACGAACTCGCGTAATTCATTTTTATCGCACGTGTCGCAGCTGCTCGAGTACATCGTGTCGCGGATAAAATTCCGAGATTAAATTTGGGTTTTGGCGTCGTGCAGAGAGAATCGTTGGGAAATTATAATTCGCGAAATGGCGCAGCTTGGTCGTAAAAAAAAAACTCGACCCCATGCACACGCGATTCGGCAATCGGTTCGGGCAAAGGAGCGCGTACCTGGTTGAAATTTAACGGCGTTTTATACGACCGGGCATAAAATCGTCTATTTCGAACTACTGCGGCGAGGGCGGCGTTGATGGAAAGCTAGGCGTCGGATATGCATTACCCATTTCGGAGACGTTTTCTCTGGCGTCAGTCAGACCCTTGAAGGGTTGGTAAATATTAAACGTTCTACGTCTTTCGAGATCTCTCCGCGCCCTTTTTCACGAGAGACGCCAACGCGATCGTTGGAAATTAGATGCAATTGTGAGTTTTTTCGTGTGGTCATCAAACGCCCAGTTGGATTTTTCTTGCGTACAGGAAATGCACACGAAGCCTACGTCATTTTGGAATCATTCCATAACTCTTCTAGGCTTTCGAGAGGTTGTAATAATTAGAAACATGTTTTCGATTTTTAGCACGTGTCGGAGGTTTGTTTGCGGAGACGTACGCTCGAACATGTGGTTTTATATCGATGCATTTCCCCATCGTTGACTCGTTTTCGGCATCGATGTCGGGTAATTGATTAATACGGATCTTTACCCCTCGATCGAGGTTGCGTTATACAGCTGTTCGCTGGAGAAGCAAAGGGGGATATTTTCGAAAAAATACTTCGGTAGCACGAACTTCCACCGTAAAAAGTGGTCAACAACGTGAATGGTAAAAATAGTCTTAAATAGAAATGAACATGGATTGCCAAGGTTATCCCCCTTCGACCGGCGTAAATACCGGTCTTCATGCAGCGATGTCAAGGATACTTGGTTTTTTCAAGGAAACCATAGAATTTTATGGTTAGAATCCGTTTTGTCGATACGTGCGAAATTCAATCGTAATTGGAATATTAATTTTGGGGAAAAGGCGACAAAATTCTAACTGTTTATTTTCAAGAGGAAAAGAGCATGTAATGAACATTTGACACGTGTCGAGGAAATACGAGTTTTATTTTTTACGACAAAGGGATGCAAACTTGAAGCTTTGTAGTTTATATTCCTTAGTTTAAAAAGAAAAAAATATAAATGAAATATTTATTCGAATTCTTCACTGTTTCGTATTCGTGAAAGTGATAGGTGCCAGGAGTCTAATGGAGTCTTGTTTTTTCACAGCGTCTTAAATATTTAGTGTTTTTTTTCTCCTCGAGTCTCCTTGTTTTAAGGTTCAGATTTGAGTTTACTTCGTTAACGCGTGAAAAGAAAATACTCAGTGTCGGATTTTGAAGTGCTTTGTTTTTCGTTCTTGGATTCAGAGTTTGACTTTGAAAATTCTCAGTAGTGTGTCCTGTGGATTGTTTTTTTTTTGCGTGTAAATTTTTGGACATTTTTTTTAATTGGTGGTTTTGCTTGATTTCAATATTGAATAAAAATAATTTTAATGATTTCAGATTTTTTGTACCATTTTACCCCAAGAAAATCCATTCTTAAGCTTGTTTTTATCACTTTAAGTGGCGTAGAATGGCACAAAAAATGGGAAAAAATTTAATTTTATTCGCTTAGGATACTTTGACCTACCACTCAAGTTTCACTTCATTTGGTATGAAAATACCACAATTGGGTAAATTAGTTGATTCAAATGGTAAAATTCAGTAAATGTGCTACTCTGAATTTTGACGGTAAATAAATAAAATATGAATGTCGAATTCAATTTTTTTTCAATTTCACTTTAATAAATTTTCCAAAAAATATCATCTACGTAAAATGAACTACAATTGAGAATTTCTTCACAATCTTTGACTCATGAAGATCTTTTTTTTGCAATTTTAAAACTTTAAATCACTTATTCTTTCAAGTTAGTAAAAGTGTCAACACTGACTCTGCCACCACTCACGAGGTACCTTTCGGGAACAGAACAAAATCGAAAAAAAAATTGTCAAATATGATATAATTGGAGCTATCTACACTTCAAATTTTTAATTTCCGCCATATTGGAAAATTTTAAACTGTCATAACTCTGGGTAAAAAATTACGGAGTTCTCTACTCTGCGTCGTACGGCATCGTTTAATGACTTTTATGTAAATGAAAAATTAAAAAAAAATCGACTACACGAAATGTCCCTTTCACATTACTTTTCAAGTGTCTTATGGGAATTTATGACTCAATAATTTCTGTGTTGTCATAGTTCTTTGGAAAAAAAATCTAAAAATGTGATAAAAATTGCATCGAATGAGAAGAATAAATTCCTATATTGGTAGTAATTTTCTTCGAATTTATATTTTATGATATAACTATTGCTAATTATGTAAATATTTCATTAAATTTAAAAATTCTTTCATCGGTTCATAATTTTGTTTGATAAAGTAAGATTTTGAAAATCCTAGTAATTATTTGTAATTTTTCTTCAAGAATGTTCATATGAGTCAACGTGAAATATTTGAAAATTCATTTCGAATTACACAACTGAAACAATTTTTCTCATTATACTCGTGTACGAGTGTACTCAAAATTTTATAATGATTGAGTTGGGGGGAGGGGGCAAGAAATTTTGATGATGCAGCCTACGTTATTACTCGTACATGCGAATATCAAAGGTACTTTTAATTATTTATCTAATGTTACTTGAATTTCAAAATTGGTTCAGGGTCAATGAACGGAACGACACCTGGCTACATCGTGTAAACAAACGCTCAAACTCCTCAAAATGAATTTTAATCAAACCGCTAATTTTCCTATCAGATCCTCGTATAAGTAAAATCTGAAATTCCCAAAATTGAAAAATAATTCACGGAACCGTCACAAATTCCTAATTTTTTGAAATTTCCAAACACGCCCCTATTTCGTAAATATCCGTTCGAATCATCTTCCATAACTCCGACGTAGACATTTCCCAAGGCGTTATATTCTCGGAACGTGGATATATTTGAAAAAAAGAGGGAAAAAAATTAGGACGACGTCGCGGCAACGACGGCATATCTCCATCAATGCTTCGTAAAATATTCCATTTATTTTGAATCTATTACAGAACACGTCTTGACTCCATTACGTAATAACTTGACACGTGAACGTAACCATTTGACTAATTCACTGTCGCATCCAGCGTATAATTTCCATACATCAATAAAATACTGCTCGGAAATAGCATTCGCACCTAATCGACTCGTATGTAACGATCTTATCTCAGATTCTGGTATTCGACGAAAGAAAGTCATCAATCAAACGTCATGTATGAAGAATTTTTTTCACGTAAAAGTGCATTCATAAGTTCATAACTGTTTATTTATTTTTACGAAATCACATAGGTCGATTTGATTTCTCATCTGAAACGGCGGACCATCGGAAGTGACTTTCGGTCATTTGGTCCTTCCCCGTTAATCAGTTTTCTAGACGGAAACTCTGAGTCATTTGGGACGTGTCTTAGCGTTGTGGCGAGTTCAACGAGTTAAAAGTATGATTAATATGGATCGAGCGTGACACGAGAGTGTTGTCTGCAAAACTCGACGAAATTGGTCAGTTCGCGTTAACCCTTCCACGAATTTAGTCGACGAGATACAATGTATCGTCTAATTCAAGGATAATGCGAACTCCGCGCTAATTAATTCTCCTACGTTTGAATTAACCATGTATGAAAAAAGTGAAAAAAAACATCGCATTATCGACACGAGTTTCCTGATATTTTCGAGATTCTTATCGAAATTATGCAACAATCAATTACGGAAGAGTATTTGTTTGCACATTGTAAACATCCTTGTAATGTACCTAGGGTTTGGATCTGATTCATGATTTATTGACCATATCGTAGGAAATGTGTAACTTTTATCTTACAGATACACGAGTCAAAGACCTACATAATTCTTCGTTCAGTCTCTTGTATCTTAATTACGTTGCGTCTATCATTTTCCATCTCGTGGCATGGCGACTTGGTATTTCATCATAAATTCAAAATCTAGGAAAGTTTAATCTTGCGTGAAAAATCAATCCTTCGTTTTACAACTTAGCATCTTCTTATCAGTTTGTCGCACGTGCAATTATTTTTTGTTATTGATTTTTATTTTCTATTAGTAATCGTTTCGTTATCGCGATAATGCAAATTGTAAAATTCCCAATTACCGCATCATTTACTAGGGTTGGTAATCCCAACTCCCAATTGTGATTCACGATTGTGCGAATTTTCTAGCTGATGCCGCTGTATTACTTTTCTAACGAGATCTTCGCTGTTGGAATAATACCTTCGAAGAAGCCGAGTTTTCCGTTCGTTTCACCGAGTGAAACTCCCATACCATGAAATCTCAAGTATGACCCATTTCATAGCGTTGAACACAGAAAATGCGTTTTCTCAAAAAATCTCGAAAATTTATTACGGAAATTTTTTCTAAAAAACATGCTGCATTCGATTTCCGAAAATTTTCGTTTTAAATGCATTCTCGTCACGTTAATCATTTGTCAGGAAAAATTTGCTGAGAAGAAGTTGCTTTTCGTAAACAATTACGATCAATATCCGTTGAATTACCGAAAATTACCATTTATGTGCAGCCAAAAAACAGAAATTACCTGTAATTTTCCATGAAATTACGTGCAATCAATGTGGTTAATTTTTTTATCATCGCAATTCACTGTTAATTGACATTAAAAAGGATTAATCATGATTTATTCGAAGTAAATCACCATTGTTTTGTAGTAAATTACCGTAAACTTTGGTAACATTTTACAGTAAATTGTCATGAAATACCATCGGATTACGATAAATTGCTTCGAACCAGTATGCAATTGCGGTAAAGTATTGTAAGTTATACCTCGATTTTTTTTCAGTAAATTATCGTTAATTACTTGATTAAGGAGACCGGAGGGGGGAGGAGGTGCCGAAGTGGTCAAAAATGCTGTTTAATTATAATGATTTAGTAATCGATTATTTAGAATTACCATAAATCACTCCATTCAACGTAATTTACCGTAAATTACGGCGAAGTTATGGTAATTTACTGGGAATTACTGTAAATTTATTGTAAGTGATTATACAGTAATTCATAGTAATTACGCAGTAATTCAAGGTAGTTATACGGTATATTGGGTAATTACACGGTAATTTTGAGTAAATACATGGTAATTTTAGGTAAATACATAGTAATTTTGGGTAAATATATGGTAATTTCAAGGTAATTTACGGTAATTACACGGTAACTTTCGGTAAATACATGATAATGTTGGGTAAATACACGGTAATTTTGGGTAAATACAAGGTAATTTCAACGTAATTTACGGTAATTACATAGTAATTTTGGGTAAATTCATGGTAATTTCGGGTAATTTCAAGGTAACTTACTGTAATTTTGGGTAAATACATGGTAATTTTAGGTAAATATATGGTAATTTCGAGGTAACTTACGGTAATTTCAAGGTAATCCAATGTAATTACTTGGTAAATCAGGGTAATTTAATGGTAATTCAGTGTAATTACTCGATAGTTTACGTAAACGCCTTCGTATTGGCGGTAAATTACTTCTTTTTTTCGATAATTCTCACGCGTTTCGTGGTAATCTGAGATCGCGAAGAATTTCGTGTCGTTTTCATCGCGTTGTTATTTTATCACTTTTTTATCATGTTCGCACGATAAAAACGCGACAAATACGCCGATGTTTCGCGATAAAT